>JANAVB010000194.1:16865963-16872619 GCA_029216955.1 Iris pallida
ACAGATGACTCTGAGGCAGATTGCCCGACCTATTATGGGGTCGAGTTAGATGGAGTAGACCAGGACCGTGGCTTGATAGTAGAGCCACTAGACTTTGCATACCCAGAGTAGGGTAGCTTAGTTAGGTTTGCCTGGACTGCGATCCAGCTAGTACTTTCAGACTGTAGTATTTTATATTATACTCTGTGATGTTGTGTACATCTCTGGGCTTGTGTGGGATCGTGAACTTATTTCCTATTTTTATCTATCATATTTCCTTTCCATGCTATCTACCTTAGTTTTATTTTGTGATTGAGACTGTATTGCTATGTCATCTCCATTCGGAGTGTATATACTGTACAGGTACCTTTATATTGTTTAGTCGTACTATTTATAGACCTTATATACAGCGTTCTACCACCGATTCTATGGTGTAGGCTGAACATAACCACGTGCTCGTGCCTTAATCGTGGTACGGGTCGTGACACATTTTTGTGGTGGCCCATGCAGGTCTGTGTCACAATTAGTGCAATCTCTAATGGTTCTCGACTTAGAGTACTAATTACGAGCCTGCGATTAAGACGTAGGACCTAGGATATGATAGGAGTTACTCAATCACATTTTAGAAATTTTTTGATCTTTTGATTACCATGACAACTCTTTTGTATTGAATTTAATTGTCCTTCTTTGATATTACCTGTCATGTGCCATATTGATTCATTGTTTCAATCTATCCTCAGGATGACGATTACTCGCTCTCAGGCAGCAGGATCTAGTGCTGTTCTGAAGAGGCCCGATCCGGTAGGACTTCCACCTCCGGCTGCGGGAGCTGCAGTTGAGGGAGATGCCACCTCTGTTCCCGCCCTTCAGGCGAGAGTAGTAGCGACGGTTCCAGGAGATCTTCTACCTCCATCAGTGGGACCGTCCATAGTCATTCCTAATACTCTTCCACCGTCGCCTCCGCTACCGACTGATGTACAACAGATGATGGCCCTTCTACAGTAGATGTTGCAAACCCAGAGGGCCCAGGCAGAGGCATAGCAGCATCAGGCTGACGCATCCCACCGTCAGACAGAGGTGTTACGGCAGAGCATGGAGAACTTCCACCAGCTGGTGATGGCAGCAGTAGAGAGGATTGTATCGGGTACAATTCAGGGTACCCCAGTTCAGCAGCAGGGTCAGGGGAGGCCTAGCACATGCCTAGATTTCAGGAAGATGAACCTGAGGGAGTTCAAAGGTACCGAGGGTATCCTGTATGCGAATGACTGGTTGGAGGATGTCCAGCGGAGCCTGGAGTTAGTAGAGGTCCCGAAAGGGCTTTGGGTGACGTCTACAGCGAGTCAGTTTTCCGATATAGCCCTGACTTGGTTTCACACAGATCCTCGTGCATCGGTGAGGGGTTTGACATGGGAGAACTTTAGGCGGCTCTTTAAGGAGAAGTTCTTCCTCGATGTGGCTTTGACAGCTCTGGAGGGACAGTTCGTCGGATTGGTGAAGGGGAACTCGTCGGTGGACGAGTATGCAGCGGAGTTCTTCCGTTTGAGTAGGTTTACACCAGATCTGATTCAGAATGAGGGGTATAAGGCCCGCAAGTTCCAGAGGGGTCTTATTCATGCAGTTCGCACTCGTACTTCCGGGCAACACGATACGACCTTTGAGCAGATCCTGATGGAGGCACAGATTACAGAGAAGGACTTCAGCCTCAAGTCGAAGAGGGACAGCAATGTTCTAGGAGCGAGCTCGAGTACGGGGTCGATAAAGCACCCTCATTTCCAGTAGAGGAAGTTTCAGCAGCAGCCTCAGTTACAGTTTCAGCAGGCACCAGTGCGTGGCCAGCAGCACCAGGGACAGGGCCAGAGGCAGGCTACTCAGTGTGCTTTCTGCGGGAAGCCGGGGCACACTCGAGAGGCCTGTAGGAAGAGGTTGGGCGTCTGTCTATATTGTTGGGCGCCCGACCACCAGCTGCAGGATTGCCATCTTCGTGGAGTCCGAGAAAGAGTGCAGCAGGCTAGAGGACCAGCAGTTCAGCAGAGAGGTCCTCCACTTCACACCCAGCAGTAGCACTTTGTACAGCACCAGAGGGGAGCACCTGTGGGCAGAGTGTTCACCTTGATAGCAGAGGAGGAGGCAGAGCCAGTGGGTGATGTTGTGGCAGGTCACGTTCTCCTTGATTCATTCCCTGCTTTTACCTTGTTATATTCCGGTACCACTCATAGTTTTGTGTCTATTTTCTTTGCTTTGAGGTACAACATTATTGCTGAGTATATGGGTAGGACATACAAGATATTGACCGGGGGAGGCATCATCCTGGTTAATAATATCTGCAAGGGGTGGAGAGTTACTTTAGGAGGCCGGAATTTGAGCACGTGCTTGCTCGTAATGCCCCTTTCGAGGTACGATATGGTACTCGAAATGGATTGGTTAAGCATGCACCATGCTAGTATAAACTGTAGAGGAGGTAGGGTTCTGTTTAGGCCAGCGAGAGAGCCAGAGATTGTGTTTGTAAGGGGAGCAGCTGAGCCGGGAGATGGGTTCTGTGGAGCTTTGATGGCGGGGCAGGCATTGTCGTATCTATTGATAGCTGATTTTATAGATGTTTTTTCCCGAGGAGTTGCTTGGGATGCCGCCAGATAGAGACGTTGAGTTCTCTATAGACTTAGTGTCGGGTGCTGAGCCTATTTTACAGCACGTCTATAGGGTCAACAACAACGAGTTGGCAGAGCTGAAGAAGCAAGTCGACGAGCTACAGGACAAGAGATTCATCAGATCCAGTTCATCACCTTAGGAAGCGCCAGTTCTATTTGTACCGAAGAAGGATGGTACGATACGCATGTGTATCGATTACAGGGCGCTCAATAATCTCACTATCAAGAACAAGTACCCGTTGTCGAGGATTGACGACTTGTTCGATCAGTTGAGCGGCACGAAGGTGTTTTTGAAGATAGACCTGAGGTCCGGTTATCATCAGCTGAAGGTGAAGCGGAAAGACGTTCCAAAGACGGCTTTTTGGACTCGGTACGGCCAGTACGAGTTAACTGCCATACCATTTGGGTTGACCAACGCCCCAGCAGTGTTCATGAACTTGATGAACATGGTCTTCCATCAGTACCTTGACAAGTTCGTGGTGGTCTTCATAGATGACATCTTGGTCTACTCAAAGACGTCGAAGGAGCACGAGGAGCATCTGAGGATTGTGCTCGAGACTCTGAGGAAGGAGCAGTTGTACGAGAAGCTTCGAAGTACGAGTTCTTCCTGGACCAGGTCGAGTTCTTGGGTCATGTTGTGACCGAGCACGGGAGCTCAGTAGACCAAAAAAAGATTACAGCGGTAGAGTCTTGGTCTACACCCAGTTCAGTTGCTGAGATTCGGAGCTTTCTGGGTTTGACAGGCTACTATCGAAAGTTCGTCCAGGATTTCTTGCAGATTACAGAGCCGATGACTAGACTCACCAGAGAGGACGTAGAGTTTGTCTGGACTGAGGAGTGTCAGGCCACCTTCGATGAGCTGAAGAAAAGGTTGACATCAGCTTCGATCTTGACATTATCGTCTGGGACCGGTGGTTTCTCGATCTACAGCGATGCTTCTGGTAGGTGTTTGGGTTATGTTCTTCAGCAGCACAAGAAGGTGATTGCCTATGCATCTAGGCAGTTATGTCCTCATAGGAAGAACTACCCGACTCACGATCTGGAGTTGGCCACTGTTATCTTTGCCTTAAAGTTGTAGAAACACTACTTGTATGGAGAGCGGGTTGAGATCTTCACTGATCATAAGAGCTTGAAGTACATGTTCACTCAGAAGGAGCTAAACATGCGGCAGAGACGTTGGCTCGAGTTGATAAAGGATTTCGATATCGCCTTGCAGTACCATCCAGAAAAGGCCAACGTAGTTGCAGATGCCTTGAGCAGGTATCCAGTAGCTATGTATCTGACAGCAGATCATCATCTTTTGGCTGACCTGGACAGTTTGGGAATCGATGTGATTATTTCGGGCATAGAGGTATAGATGTGGGGATTACAGATTCAGTCCGAGTTGATGGAAAGAGTCAGATCAGCACAGTATGATAATTTTCCCTGAGGAGCATTAGGGAGCAGGTACGGGCAGGGTTGCTCGACGATTTCTCTATTATCGAAGATGGGTCGCTGTGGTACGGTGCTAGACTGTGCGTTCCTAATAGAGAGCTTCGGGCGGAGGTTCTTCAGGAGGCACATCGCTTTCAGTACTCTATGCATCCTGGGCCAACAAGATGTACAGAGATCTGAGGGAGCACATTTGGTGGTACGATATGAAGCGCGAGGTAGCTCAGTTTGTATCTTGCTTCTTGGTATGTCAGCAGGTGAAGGCCGAGAGACAGAGGCCTGGTGGGTTGCTACAGCCACTACCCATTCCTGAGTTGAAGTGGGAGCACATCACCATGGACTTTGTGTCCAAACTTCCACAATCTCCTGGAGGAAAAGACGCGATTTGGGTCTTAGTTGATAGATTGACCAAATCGGCCTCTTCTTGCCTTTTAAGGTGGGGTTGTCTACGGAGAGGCTGGCAGAGCTGTGCGTTCGTCAGATCGTGCGATTGCATGGAGTTTCTGTGAGCATAGTTTCAGACCGGGATAGTCGTTTCACTTCCCACTTCTGGAGGAGTTTACAGACTAGCTTGGGCACCTTGCTCAAGTTTAGTACTGCTTATCACCCTAGACAGACGGGCAGTCAGAGTGGACTATCCGACTTTGGAGGATATGCTTCGCACGTGTGTGCTTGATCTCGGGGGTTTCTTGGGAGGACCATCTTCACGTGGTAGAATTTTCTTACAACAACAGCTATCAGTCCATTATGAGATGTCGCCATTCGATGCTCTATACGGACGGAGATGCTGTACTCCCTTGTCATGGGACGATGTTGGCGAGAGAGTGCTGCTTGGACCGGAGATGGCAGTAGAATGCAGCTGAGAAGGTCAGGTTGATTAGAGACAACTTCAGGTGGCTCAGGATAGGAAGCGGCATTGGCCGATAGCCACCGGAGACCGTTAAGTTTGAGGTTAGTTTCAGTTTCAGTTTGTGATGCTTGTGTTTTTGTGTGTCCTGTTGCTGAGTTTATTTTATGTCTAGGCTGGTGCTTTGGTATTCCTGAAGATTTCTTCGACATGGGCACGATTCGCTTTGGCGGGGGCGGGAAGCTTAGTTCGCGCTACATTGGACCTTTCATTATCCTTGAGGGGCGGTGCAGTGGCCTATTGACTAGACTTGCCACCTACGTTAGAGGGGGTGCACAATGTGTTCCATGTGTCACAGCTGAGGCGGTACGTGGCAGACCCCATCTATGTATTGGACCATTTAGCGATCGAGGTAGGGCCTACTCTTCACTATCCAGAGCAGCCAGTAGATTCTGGATCGTAGGAAGAAGGTACTCCGGAACCAAGTTATACCTTTGGTTCGTGTTGCATGGAGCATCACTCTCCAGGTGAGTCTACCTGGGAGAGAGAGGACGACATGAGCGAGCGTTTCCTTATCTCTTCGAGCCCTAAGGTATAATTTTTTATGTTTTTGCATGTGATTTCGGTGTGGATGATTGTTTTAATTTTGAGGACAAATTTTTTTTAAGGTGGATAGATTTGTCACCCCCAGTTTTCATGAACAAGGATATTTTGGTCATTTTTCCACCTTAGAATTATTTTAGAATTATTTATTAATTATGATATATTTTGGGGTTATTTGAGTCGGGTTCGAATTTCAACTCAATCCGACTTGTATCGGGGACCCGGGGTAGCTGTGACTCTAGTGGGACCCACTCATTAGTTAGGCATGGCCACATGACATTATTTTTACTTATGGGTTAGACTCTTATTCATGGGTAGGTTTAGTTTTGATTAGAGACTTAAACCATGACTAAAATAGCCTCAACCTAAACCCTTTTCCTAATTTTAATTAATAAGTAAGTGGGGCTTTTTAGTCATTGCAAATAGGGGACACCAATGCTATAGGTGGCCGGCCATAGCAAGGGGATAGGAATGAACCTCTTGTCATTATCCACTCAATTTTCTCTCTCTTGTTCTTCCCCAAAATTTGAGAAGAGTTTTCATTGATTTCACCATCAAATCAATCCATTTCTCCACCCAATCTTCTTCATTTCTTCTCTACTCAAGCAAGGAAAGGAGCTAGCCAAGTTTGGGAGGTTTCGGAACTCGTTCGTGTCCATTGGAGATCTCTAGTGTCGATGTCATATCGGAAGGAGTTTCCTCGATCAACCGGAAGGTATAATCTCTTCTCTACTTCATTCCTCATGCATATAGGATTATTTTGGACCCATAGAAATGACCCCCATGGTTGTATCTCCATTTGGGTCCGTTTCGTATCCATTTGGAGACTTGTAGGTGTCTTGTGTTGTGTTTGTGTCCTAGTGGAAAAAACCCCTATTTTGGACACACTTATTTTGATATATTGTATGAATGATTTAAATTATATTTAATCTCAGATTTATGTTATTAGAGGTTCTTAATGTACCATGGTATCTACATGTATCATAATCTATATATATATATATATATATATATATATATATATATATATATATATATATATAGTATATATATATATATATATATATATTTTAAAACAAGCGGCCGTGTCGAAGACACCCAGCCACCGCCTGGCCCGGGGGCCGTGGGCGAACCACCACCAAGCCGCCCCC
>JANAVB010000194.1:16874638-16942138 GCA_029216955.1 Iris pallida
ACTGATTTCAGCAGCAGTATAGGAGCAGTATCAGTCCCCCACGGGGACTGATCTCGAGAGCTGTAGCTGCATAATGCTGCTGTCTTCGCAGCAGGAAATGGGGGGAGCCATATTTCAGTAGCAGTAGGAGCTACATGCTGCTACTTAGTAGCATGTAGAGGGGGGAAATTAGCCCATTTGACAGCCCATATCAGCCCTTGGTTTCACCCATTCATTCACATGTTTCATCCACTCATTAATCATTCATTCCCCTTCATTTTCATTCATCATTCACTCCAAATCAACCACCATTTCCATGCTTTCAAATAAATTCATCCATCCACCTATACTCATTCACCCCATATACAAATTCACGTCCATTCCCATCCATTCATCATTTCATGTGTTATATCCATTCATTCACTCATATCCATTCACTTAGGCATTCACTCACTCATTCACCTCACCATATTCATTCCACCATTCATACATACACTCACCTCCATCCATACACATCCATATCTTCATTCATTCCACAAATTCCGATACCAAAGTCCCATATGTTGTTTAGAGTTGTGTGGGTGTGTGTGAGTGGTTTAGCTAGATGTTAGAATATTATGAGGATAAGGTAATGTTGGGATAACCACATGTGTCATAAGATGGGTTAGATGAGCTAGGTACTAGGATTTTATGGTTGGTAATATTTAGGTAGGTTAGTGTCTAGCTATCCTAGGAAGCCTAGGTTTATTCCAGGTTAAGTGGTTTACCTTGGTATGTGCAGGTATGGGTATTTACCTTGTGAAGGTAAATGTTAGGTAATGGGTATAATTAAGGTATTGGATTTGACTTCTAAGATGGGCTTAGAAATAGGTTGTCTTGGTAGGTAATGACTAGATGAGGGTAGTTTAGGCTAGTCTTGACCTCCGTTGGACCAAGAGTTGACTTTTTGACCGAAAGTCAACTTCAAGTCAACGCTGACCTAGAATTGACCGAAACCAAACCAGAGTTGACCAGTTGACTGAAAGTCAACAGTTGATCAATCGTAGACTAGTTTGACCTAGGGTTGACCAGAGTTGACCAGAGTTGACCAGGGTTGACCAGTTGACCAAAAGTCAATTGTAAGTCAACCTTTGACCCCGTTTGACCTAGTTTGACTTGGATTGACTTCCAGTGATCTAGTATGATCTAGTATGACCTAGTTTGACCCAGTTTGACCTAGTTTGACTTAGACTTGTATATCATGACTTAAATTAGTTTCTTTTTTATTATAAAATCCTGTTTGACTTATAGTATCTCATTTTAGGTCTGTGATTACTCTGAACGTCTGTTCACCTTATCAGCTCAGGACCACAGACGAGTACATTCACTGATAGTTTTTATTGTCTTGATATCTGCTATATCTGATTCAGTTGTAGTGTCTTACTTGATTCCCGACACGATGGTTCACGGACTTGTATACGTCGGATCCTGTCATAAGATGTTATTCCTGGACTTTCTTAGAATATTGGTATGTGATATTTTGCGTTTCTTGTACTTATATAGACATCGATTTGGGAGTGGGCTGGCCCCTGCTTTTGAATCCCGTATCATGACGTACCATGTCCGGATCCGTGATACTATTCGGGGATGGAGGAATTATTAGGGGGTTATGTGATCAAAGTCTCCTGTCACTATTATGCTTGCGTCACTCTCACCTCACTTAGGGTGTAGCAGATTCCTCCGTGTGCTTGCTATCCAGGTTGACCGGTATGACCCTTTCCAGAGATTTTCGTATGATTATCGGGCCAAGTGGATAACCTGTCTTGTAACATACCTAAAGTCAATCACATAACGCTCTAATAATTCAAGACACATTTTATATTTATTTATTGTATCTTATATCCTGCTCAGTTTTACTTTCAGTACTTTTATCACCATGCTATGATATTCTCTTACTCACATGTTCTACATGCCTTTATGCTATACCTTGATTAGAGACTAAGTTCTGTTCGGGAGAAGGGTTACAACCCCGGTCCTTGTTTAGTTTAAGGGTTGTAACTCGACTTCCGAATGGTTTCCAAGTCATCCTATATCTTTGTCTTGTATTTTATTATACTATTTCTTATAGAATTTGTCAATTCATATGGAACTACTGTTAGTGTTTATACTTGCTCATTTTCCTGACAGGATACCATTGATATATTGCAGATGACTCTGAGACAGATTGTCCGACCTATTATGGGGTCGAGTTTGACGGAGTAGACTAGGACCGTGGCTTGATAGTAGTGCCACTAGACTTTGTACACCCAGAGTAGTGTAGCTTAGTTAGGTTTGCCTGGACTGCAATCCAGCTAGTACTTTCAGACTATAGTATTTTATATTATATTCTATGACTCTGTGATGTTGTGTATATCTCTGGGCTTGTGTGGGATCTTGAACTTATTTCCTATTTTCATCTATCATATTTCTTTTCCATGCTATCTACCTTAGTTTTATTTTGTGATTGAGACTGTATTGCTATGTCACCTCCATTCGGAGTGTATATACTGTACAGGTACCTTTATACTGTTTAGTCGTAGTATTTACAGACCTTATATACATCATTCTACCGTAGATTTTGCGGCGTAGGCTAGACTTAACCACGTGCTCGTGCCCCTAATCGGGGTGCGGGTCGTGACTAGATAAGATTTTTGGCAGACCATCCCAAGGACTTGGTAATTGGTGAAATTACCAAGGGAGTAAGTACTCGTTCCTCTAATAAAGATATAGCTTTCTGTTTTGCTTTCATTTTACAGCTTGAACCTATAGTAATAATTTTTGGTTAGATGCTATGCAAGAGGAATTGAACCAATTCGAACGGAATCAAGTTTGGGAACTTGTTCCCAAGCCCATTGATCATCCTGTCGTTGGCACCCGATGGGTATTCCGAAACAAATTAAATGAGAATGGTTTAGTGACTCGTAATAAGGCTCGACTCGTAGCTCAAGGATACAATCAAGAAGAAGGTATCGGCTATGATGAAACTTATGCCCCAGTTACGAGATTAGAATCCATTCGCATGTTATGTGCATTTGCATGTTTTCATAATTTCAAATTATTTCAAATAGATGCCAAAAGTGTATTTTAAAATGGTTTTATAAAAAAAAAAGTTTATGTAGCTCAACCTCCAGGTTTTACTAATTTTAAAAATCCTGATTATGTTTTCAAGTTGAAGAAAGCTTTATATGGTTTGAAACAAGCCCCTCGTGCTTGGTACGATCGTCTAAGTTCTTTTCTACTTGATAACATCTTTTCAAAAGGGAAGGTTGATACTACACTATTTATAAAATCTTTTAATTCAGATTTATGTTGATGATATCATTTTTGGATCTACTGATGAATCTCTTTGTCAATAATTTTCAAAGTGTATGCAGAATGAGTTTGAGATGAGCATGATGGGAGAGTTGAAATTCTTTCTTGAACTACAAATCAAACAAACCAATAATAGGACGTTCATAAATCAAGCAAAGTACATAAAAGATCTATTGAAGAAGTTCGATCTAGAAGCAGTCAAACCACTTGGCACTCCAATGACAACTTCAACAAAGCTTGATATTGATGAACAAGGCATAATATTTAGCGTTTACTTTACTTAAGTATCGATGTATGATTGGTAGTTTACTTTACTTAACTGCTAGTCGTTCGGATATAATGTTTAGCGTTTGCTTGTGTGCACGTTTTCAAGCTAACCCTAAGGAATCACATTTGTGCTCGGTTAAGCGTATCTTTCGATACCTTAAAGGCACTTCTTCTGTCGGCTTATGGTATTCCAAAACCACTTCGTTTGACCTAACTAGTTATTTGGATGCTGATTTTGCTGGATGCAAAGTAGATATAAAGAGTACCAACGGCACATGTCATTTCCTAGACAAAGCTTTAGTCTCTTGGTTTAGCAAGAAACAAAATTATGTCGCATTATCAACAACTGAGGCTGAGTACATCGTCGTGGGACGTTGTTGTGCACAAATTTTTGAGATGAAGCAAACCCTAGAAGACTTTGGTTTATGATACACACACACATACCCATTTTCTGTGACAACACTAGTTCTATTAATTTGACCAAGAATCCAGTATGTCACTCTCGCACTAAGCATATCGAGATTCGACATCATTTTCTTATAGATCATCAACAAAATGGAGATGTAGACCTTGTATACATAGACATAAGAATCAATTAGCTAACATCTTTACAAAATCTTTAGCAGAAGATCGTTTCAATTATTTACTTCGAGAATTAAGAATTTTAGATGTCAATAATATTAATTAATTTTGTTTTATCGATTATTTTTCAATACATAAAAACTATTTTTGAGACAAGCCTACAAAGAGTCTATCTATCACCACGACTACGGTTGAAGCCACGGTACTTAATTGTTCCCCGGTGAACTCCTATTAGCTGGGACAGTACTCCTACAGCTAATCTGAAGCAGTCGATGTGTAACAAAATTTAATTCGTAAAATAATATTAATTATATTAAGTAAAATTTAAAATTACTAAACTTGGAATTAAATAATTGAAAGGGGATGATGAAAAGAAGGTGGCCTACAAAATTTTGTTTTTCAAAATTCACCAAAAGAACCCTAGGCGAATTCGGCCCAAGTTCGGTCCGAATTCAGCCAGAGTTCTGTTGGTGGTATATGTTTTTAAGTCAGAACCCGAGGCCCCCTCTTGTTCACCTCCTCTAAAACTCCTCAAATAGAACTTGTTGCCGCCCGCAAGCTCCTCCAACCCTATCTTTTCTCCACTCCATTGCTCCCAATCCACGTGGAGATTTCCTTCAAAATTTTGGAATCGTGCGGAGAATTCCTTTCTCTACAACATATCTGATTTCTGGAAGGTATAACTCTCTCCTTCCATCTATTTCATTTTCGTTAGTTTTTATCATTTTGGGAGAAAATGCTACCAAATGGATTGACTCCTTCCAAGAGGAAGAAGACCAATGCCAGTGAAGAGGCATCATCTTCGAATACATCTACGGATTCCCTCTTTTCCCCGGTCCAAACGGCCGATGGTGCATATCATGAATTCTATTTTGGTACACATGACCAATCATTGTTATGGTACGGTGATTTTTCTATGTGTACTATTCGCACCAGCACTCCAATCAAATGGACTATCTTTCCGGACCAACGCCCTTACTTTGAGGTATTAGGGTTACATCGTCTTGTTACCCTTAAAAATCCGATAGCTACTAATGCCCTTAGACTCTTTTATTCCAACTTTGTATTGGACACTTTCTCTGCAAGAACACGTGTCGGAGGTATCAATATTGAATTCAATGATATCCTATTAGCGAAAATCCCTGGTATTCCCAACGACGGTACCCCGCTGGATGATATCACTGATTTTAATTTCCCCGACGGCACGACTCTTGTTAGCTTCAAGAACGATATTTATGCACCCGCACGTGTCCATTCTTGAAAGTTCAAGGATGCAAACTTGAACTTATTTTATTATGAGTTGCATCACATCATCTACTCCACTATTCTTTCAAAATCTACTTCAAAGGATGATGTGACCAATCTTGAATTGTCTGCCCTCTATCAAATTATCAAAGGAATTCCTTTTTTCGGTTCCCAAAGCTATCATTCAGACGATGGGACGATGTCGTAGACGAGGCTGCAATCTCGCTTATGCGATGATTATCCTATGCATCTTTCAGATATTTGATGTTGATCTATCCACTTGTGCTCTGGACCCTGAGCCCAAGTACCTCCAGTTGTCTCGTCGTAGTACTACTGCACCTCCTATGCTCATGTCCCACCTCATCAGGACTACCCTATGTCATTTGAGGGTGTCCATCAGCACCTATCTGATCTCCGAATGTTTATCACTGACACATACAGGGAACGTGAGTTCCATGATGTGACTCAGTTTCAGACACTCGCCAACTCCTTCGCTGATCTCCCTTTTGCCTAGACTGGACATTCTGCCAGTTCTCTACCCCGAGATCCAGCTATCTCCGGATACCACTACGAGGATGAGGCGGTTTACACTTTCTTCCAGCTCGGTAACGCATATGATTGGTATCGTGGTTCGGGTGCTACTCCACACACCTCTGGAGCTGGCACTTCTGGAGCTGGTCCATCTGGACATGGTGGACATACTAGCGCTGCTGCTGCTGACGATGATTCCGAGGAGGACTGCTGATCTAGTTGCTTTATTTTTTTTAGATGATTATCTTTATGAGACTTTGATTATGTTTTTTGTTTACTTGGAAATGCTCCGACATTTCAAGATACCACTCATACTGTTAGTTTATTTTATGCATCTGAGATTGTGACTATTTTGTGACTATGTTGATGTTTTTGTTTTGAACATCTGGTTATGCTTTTCATAAGCATATTTTATATCAGTTTTAAATCATGTTGGTTATTTATAGCACTATCTCTTTTTGCTTCATATATAAACTGCCTGTGAGATGTTTTATGTTTTTAATATTATTTCTGCATTTCTTCACTGATTGTTCCTTATGCATAAATTGCGGGAGAGCTTTTCTTTTTGTAATTTTTCTAAGTGACAACGGGGTGAAATATAGGATCTAACATCTTTTGTAGGATACAAGACATTTTTTGTACAGGAACAATACAGTAGATTTTGAAAGTTACTCTATTTTCAAATCTTACTGATCGAAGATGTTATATCGGTCAAGGTTTGTCAATTATCAAAATGGAAGAGATTGTTGGCCCATTGGTCATGGACAAACCTAATTTTAATAATTAATCAAACTCTGTCTCGATATACGGGCTGCTACTATTTGAAGTCTTGGACACTGCCAGAGAATTGCTACCCAATCTGTTCAAAGACTGATGCTGTTTGCCACACTCGAGTCTGTATTTCTTATGCAATTTAATTTTCTATTTTATTGACTCTAGCAATACAATGTACACCGAGTCGTACTGGCAAATAGGCTATCCTAAAAAAAATTTCAAAAATCCCATGTTTTGAAAAATAGCCCCTATTTAAAAAAACTCCTAACTGCTTAAAATAATTTAAAAATCCCAAAAACCAATTTGCAAAAAACCTAACTAAACCCTGACAGAACTCGGCCAGAGTTCGACGCGAGTTCGGCCATAGTTCGGTTAGTGAACGTTATATGAACGTTGGATTTTGAACTTGGTCTTTCTGCAGTTTTGGATTTTTATGAGATTTTCTCATAGAGTTCTGCCCGAATTCTGCCAGAGTTCTGCCTTTGGAAAAACTATAAATAGAGAAAGATTTCGACCATTTTAACTCACTCATTCACTTTCACCACTTCTCTCTAAATCTTATGTTTCTCTTACAAAGATTTCTATGCTTTAATTTTCAAATCTCAAGCCAGTTACAATTCTCTAGTCAATTTGCCAGTACGGTACGGTCTAGAAGTTCAAGAGCAGTTGTAATCAGATGCTTGATTGAAAAAAAACTCTTCACAATTGAAGTTGGTCGAGTACTTCAGATCAAAGCTCGCATTTGTAGAAGTTTTAAGGTCTTCGCATGAAAACTTACGGTATTTTCCAATAGTGGATTCAACTGGAAGCTAGAGTTCTTCCGACTGGAATAGTCCTCACAAGAGGAAAACCAATATACATCGCTGTGTTTGCGTTTGCCTTCTGATCTCTTCATTTACAGTTATTTATTTATGATTTTGATATATTCTGTGGTCTTGCTACTAACAATTTTTAATTAGCAAATTTTTGCTGCCTACTCTATTTACCCTCCCCCCTCTAGAGTATTCTATTTTACGATTTCGTTCCTATAATTGTGGCAAAAAGGGTCATATTAAGAGGAACTGCATGAAGCGCAAAGCAAAGAAATCTAAAGACAAGGATGATTAGGAGAATCTCACAACATTTGGATATATCATCATCGTAGCAACTGGTGTAGAAAAACTTTGTGGTACGTGTCATACGGGCGATCGGGTCATGGACACGGGGATGTCGTATCACGCTACTTCATATAGGAGTATTTTTATGTCATATTGAGATAGTAGGTTTGGACGTGCGGAGGACATCAAGTGGACGGATGCAGTTGTGGGCATCGGTAAGGTGCATTTGACAACGGAGCTTCGCACGAAGCTCGTTCTCAAGGGGTACGACATGTACCAAATTTGTGCTACAACTTGGTTTTAGTAGGAAGGCTAGTGGATGATGGCTATCGCAATCTGTTTGGGGACAAAGATTGGATGCTTATGAAGGGTTTCCAATATCTTGCTCGAGGAGATATATGTTATGGCATGTTTAGGCTCAAGTCGGTGAGGTATTCAGGGAGGCAACATATTGTATGGAGGATCAAGGGTTTTTCGACAAGAGTTTATAGATTATAGGTGTTAGCCCAATGATTACATCATATTTTTGAATACGGCTAATCAATTAAGTTTAACTATTGAAGTCACTAATATTCATATAATCACTATCTTGTTGCTACTTAAATATAGCATTGTCCTTATGTTCACTATATCAATATTGCTATGCTTGTATCATATTGCTTTGTTCGTCTAACATGTTCTTGTAAGACATGCAGTAAGCATGATCAAGCTTTGTCAAAGCAGGACGTATGAAATGAAGAATTAATGATGGGCCAAAGACGGCGTTAGACAAGAAGTTTTCTCTGTTTATCTTTGGACGATTGTCGTCAAGGAAACATGCTTCTTCAATGACAAGAAAAAAGCGTCATCATATGGGCTATTGGTTTTCATATTTATTCTGTATTTTTCTATTTATTGAGTCTAGATTATTTGTGAGTCGGGATCACTGGCAATTAGAAGTCTATCTCAACCTATCTTGATTCATTCTTTAAACTGAATCAAACACAATTGAACAAAAAAACAACTTAGGTTGAACCAGAACCAAAGGAACCGAACTCGGCCAGAGTTCTGCCCGAACTTGGTCCACTTGAATTTTCTTGGTCAGCAGCAAATTTCTATTCCTTTGGATCTGCAATATTCAAATTATGAACGTTAACCCTACCAAGTTCGGCCCGAACTCTGTCTCAAAAATTCCTATAAATAGAGAAGATTTTGTCATTTCTAAACACTCAATCCTTCTTCATCTTCTCTATCTATTCTAAAGTCTTTCTATTTACCAAGAGCTTTAAATCTTTATATTCCCAAGACAACTCTATTCTTCTAAGTGCCGGTGGTTTCCGATTAGGAGTATTTGAGTTGTACAAGCTTGGAGTATAAAAGCTTTCTTCAGAACGGTGTTGAAGTTTGTTCGTGGGCTACGAATAAAAACACGACAATATTGACGTTGACGTGTTCTTCGGAGCAAAACACGTGGTGTAATCTCTATTTCAAATAGTGGATTCAATATCGGGTTGAGTACTCAAGACTGGACTATTCCTCTCAGAGGGAAACCAGTATAAACCTTGATGTTTGCGTTTGCTCTTTTCAACTCATTTACTTTACGCATTTACTTATATACTGCATATTTTATATATTTTTAGTCACTGGCATAAATATTTTTAAGTGGTGATTATTATTCTGCTGCATACACGCACTCTATTCACCCCCCTCTAGAAGTGGTCAACGGTCCTACAATTGGTATCAGAGCTAGGACTCTATTATCTGGCTTAACATCCTTAGAGTAGATCCTTATTATCAATTGTTAACCTCTGATTGCAATTGCCTACCATTGGTATCAGAGCAAATGCTTGTTATATAGATATTACTGCTTATACCAATTGCTCCCACAATTGGTATCAGAGCCAGGTTCTCTTTATATAAGTCTTGCTTGATCATACCAATTGATCCTACAATTGGTATCAGAGCAGGTTATATTCAAATATAACACTCTAGAGAGTATACATATGGCAGCCATGAATTCAATATTCACAGGTGAAGGACAGTCCCCAAATAGACCTCCACTATTTAATGGAATGAACTATACTTCTTGGAAGACACGGATAAGCTTCTATCTGAAGTATCTAGATTTTGACTTATGGTCAATTGTCTGCAATGGCTACAAAAAGCTACTATTACCTCAATTCTTACTTCCTCTATTATTAACAAGCCTTACTATAGTTACACAAAGGAAGAAAAAATGTTAGCTAGCCTTGATGTAAAAGCAATGCATGCTTTCTATTGTGTTGCAGAATTTAATGTATTCAATCTTATTTCTACTTGCACTACATCTCATAAAATTTGGAAACTTCTTGAACCTACTTATGAGTGCAAGTACGAAAGCAAAACTAGCAACTCCAGAGAGAAGGATAGTCGTCAAAATAATTTAAATGTGTGCATGATGGCATCAAGATTTAAGATTCAACAGAACCCTATATATGAAGAAGATCTTGTATGTGACAACTGCAAGAAGATATGCCACATCAAAGAAGATTGTAATAATGCTAGAAAGGAAAGTCACTATGAACAATCAAACGAAGGAAGATCATCATCTCATAAGTACGCTACCACGATCATATGGTACGAAAGTGAGCAAGCGACTCAGAAGAAGAATATAGACCTCGTCAAGCTGCAAATATATGCACAATGGCATTATCTAGCGAGGTACAGAATAATTCCCTTCTTGAAGAGAATGAATTCTCTTATGATGAATTATCTGATGATTTCCATGATTTATTTACTGATTACAAGAAGGTTCTAGATAAGTATAAGCAAGCTAGAAAGGATATTCTATCCTATAAGCGTGAGAATGAAAAGCTTACTTGCATATTAAATAATGTTGAAAATACTTCTTCTTCTGATAATTTTACTGAGATTTCCACACTTAAGTCTAGATTGCATGAAGCACTTGATTACATTGAGAAAAATACTCAAGAAAATGCTAAACTTAAGGAGGAATTAGAATCAGAAAAGAATAAGTATCCTATTGCTTCATGTCGAATTAATGCTCTTACTGCTAAATATGATGAGATCTATGCTAACTCTAAAAAGTTAAAGCTTAGACGGGGAAAACAGGTAGCACAACCTACGATTCAGTCTAACACAAGACACATAGCACATCACAAAGTCACACATGGCAGATCATCTAGAAAGGAAGCAAGCAAAGCTAAAGCTTCACACAACCATGCTTTCTATTACAAGCATCCACGTACATCATATCACACCACTGCAAGTTCTCGTACTGCTGTACATAGTACTATTAATACTTTCTGTCATTATTGTGGTATGAATGAACATGTTTCTAATCATTGTCAGATTAGAAAACTAGTTGATATGAACTTGTGCAAATGGGTTCCCAAAGCTAACAAATGTGGATCCAAGTATTGGATACCAAAGTCTTCACCTAATATTTCAGGTGGGTCTACTTATTCTGAACCATAGAACCATGGAACATGTTGGTGATTGCAAAGCTATAAAGGTCATCTTCTATGCAATTACACCAACATAAGTGTGGTCACTAGAACCACTTCGGTAACATGCTTTCTAAATAGTTCTTAATATCTAGCATGTTCTGACTGATGTCTTGCTATTAACTTTCATTGATATCTTTTAAATTGTTTATTGAGATTTAATCCTAGCATGATAGATGTTTAGCTTAAATGTTTAGTTCACACCAAATAGTCTTACTCACTTTTCATTAGTGTGACACATTTGACTATATATGCTCTTTACTATTAGTCTTTATTCTTGAAGCATGCATACCACTATAGTCTATTGGAGCTTAATCTTTGGTTAATATGTTTTTGACTCTTCGTCATTAATATTTTTTTATTTCTTACTGATTTATCTTTAACATGGCATATTTACTTTGACCAATATTTTGTGACTATGTATGTTTAGCACAAGTCTTGTTAACCTTGTGCTTGCATAATATATTCACTATTGATTCTCATATTTATTTTGATTAACTTCTTATGAGTCAATTACATCGTTGTCTGATAAAGCATATTTATGCATATTTTTTTCATGTGATACTTATTAATGATACATGAATAATTTATTGTCATCCATATATTGCCCATATGTTTCTTATATTAATATATATTTTTCTTTATGGGATATATGAGTTAAGTTAAGTTCTATATTATTTTAAAAAATTGTTTCAAGCTTGTGCTTATCTCTTAATCTAGATATTGATTATTTTGAACAAATTTATGTTCTTCTGTTTATTAGCTTCTTCCTTAAAGCCTCTTTTAATGATATTTTTTTTGGCTTTTTGGTTGACAGTTTGGATACATGACTCTTATTTAGATTATTTTTTAGTATCTTGATCTTGATAAAACATTATTTGGGTATTTACTTTTTTAATATTTAGGGATTCTAGATTTTGATGTTATTTGATGATACTGTGTATATTTCTTTAAATCTAAGTTCTTAAGAGTAGAGATCAATTTGGGAACAAGCCGAAAGGGTCCTTCTGTCATACAGGTGTAAATAGCCTGAAGCGATACAGTGTACTAGTCTTCGGACTATCGCTAGTTGGGAACCGGCCCCTACAGCTAAGCCGAAGTGTTCAATACTTTATAGGCTTAAGATTTATTAAGGTATATTTGCAACTATCGTCTAGTTCTGGATCCAGGACACTGAACCCAGCCCCCCAGATTCCAGAAAATATTAGCATATCTACGCCCTATATTTTGATTTACATTATATTTTATTGTTACCCAATAATTTTGTAGCACATATGGATAAATGTAATTGATACATCTTAAAACGTATGTTACATTATTCTAAGACTTCTTTTTAGTCCATAGAATATAATTTATTTCATATTACACTAATTTTCTTAAATCCTCGGTTATTAAAGAAGAGATTTATTTTTGGTACAAGCCTACAAAGGGTCCGTCTGTCACTATGGCTACGACCAAAGCAAAGCGGTACTTAATTGTTCTCCGGTGAACTCCCGTTAGCTGGGACAGTACCCCTACAGCTAATCCAAGGTTAATCAATGATTTATAACCTAAAGATTTGTTGAGATCTAGTTGCAATTGTTATCTGATGGATTTTAGCTTTATGGACAACATTTTATTAAACAAAAAGTAACATATATTGATCTTCCATAGGTTAATATTTGTCATCTTTTGTATATTCAATATTTCTATCTTTTGATATTCAGACTTACTACTCATTGAATATTATAGTCTTTTGATTTTTTTTCTTTAGCTTGTGTAATATTCATGATATTAAGCTTTATACTATTATTCTTATTCAAGTTATTTCCTGTCTACAACAGTAACTCTTTCAGGGGAAGAAGTCAGTGAATTTCTCCTTCTCAAAGCATTTTTTCTCTTTAACCCTACGGTTATCTGATGGATACCGCGCGACGGCTTTAAAAGGGAAGAAATGAACGTTGATAAAAAGATCTAATATTTTGGAATTAGTTTGCTACTTTTGAAAATATTCCTCTAATTTTTAAATTTTGTCAATACTATTTTTTGGATATAGCCATGTAAAGGTGGAGTAATTAATTTTTTCAAATCAATTATCCCCTTGACATGTCATATATCTAGAATACATTTTTCTTTAGACATTTAACTAGTCCTGTTTTATTTGTTCAAATAGACTATCTATACTCTATGGATTTTTTTATTGAAACTGTTTTCATGATATAAAAATTTGAATCGTCAGCTGTCAGTCTGAAGACTAAATAGACGTATTCAAACTTTTATTAAGACAATTTTTTCATAATAAATTCTGCATTTCAAAAGTCTTTTTGAATTGTCCCTGATTTGTTGAATCTGTATGTTATTTGCATTGAAACAGTTTTCAAAAATCCTTTATTGTCTTGAATTTTTGAGACATATTTTGTCTGTTCATCTTTAAGCATTTATTTATTGGATTTTCTTTTGACTGCCTAAAGATGATATTTTGTTTTAAGTTTTGAACTTTATATGCATTTGATCAAAGGGAAGAAAGATGCATATCTTGGATATTCCTTAGATCTTATGGTTGTTTTTTTCTTGCATTTAAATTACTTCAGAACTAGAATACACATATTTTAAGGGGGAACAAATTAATTGTTTCAATTTTTTATGCCCTTAATATGTGGTATACCTAATTCATCATGGACATATATTCTTTTACTTAAATATCTTGTTGAGTCGTTCATGATATTTGAATTTGTATTGGATTTATGAGAGAATATATGATTATTATTATTTCTTTTTTCTCTCATTCTATTTGAGTTTCTAAAAGTTATCTTGCCAAATATATTTAACTATATATTTGATTTTTCTTTGAGTTTAACTTAATTTTGGTTTTTCTTATTGAAATTTATCTCGAAGTTCATGATTATCTATATTTAAACTGATCATACTTGGCGGGAGAGCATTCAAGTCGACTGAATTTCTCCTTCTAAAGTATTTTGTCTTCATTACCTTCATGTTTATCTAATGGATATACATATATCATGACAAGGTAATTGAATTCAAATGCATGAACTTTGATATAGATTTTGCATAGATTCTAGTATATTTATTTTGATTTCTTTTCGATGATTAAACTCTATATAGATTTGATTCACTAATTTATATGGGCAAATGATGGATCATATTTTCTTGTGATCATTGTTAAAAGTGATTTCTACGTTATTGGTATCTATTTCAAAACTACAGTTTCCTTTTATTCATTATATTGAGTTTTAAATGTCATTTTTGGATTTCTAGTTGGTAAATTAATGATTTTAGGTTCAACCAACTATATTGTGTTTTGATAAGGTTTTTTTTATACTTTAATTATACAAATTTATAAACTTGTCGGTACAATGTTCCTCTAATCCTTAATCATGATTATTTTTGCCTTCCTCTTTACTTATGATTGAGTTCGTTTTCTCTCTTATTTCGGGGAGCTATTTTTTATCATGTCAAAGGGGGAGAAATAAGTTTAAGTTAGCACATAATATTCTAGTAGTATGTGTTTATTAGTGATACATGCGTCTATTGTATATATCTTAAACTTAAACGATTTGCCATAATCAAAAAAGAAGAGATTGTTAGCCCAATGATTACATCATATTTTTAATATGGCTAATCAATTAAGTTTAACTATTGAAGTCATTAATATTCATATAATCACTATCTTGTTGCTACTTAAACATAGCATTGTCCTTATGTTCACTATATCAATATTGCTATGCTTGTATCATATTGCTTTGTTCGTCTAACATGTTCTTGTAAGGCATGCAGTAAGCATGATCAAGCTTTGTAGGACATATGCAATGAAAAATTAATGATGGGCCAAAGATGACGTTATACAAGAAGATTTCTCTGTTTATCTTTAGACGATTGCCGTCAAGTAAAAATGCTTCTTCAATGTCAAGAAAAAGGCGTCATCATATGGGCTATTAGTTTTCATATTTATTCTGTATTTTTCTATTTATTAAGTCTAGATTATTTGTGAGTCAGGATCACCGGCAATTAGAAGTCTATCTCAACCTATCTTAATTCATTCTTTAAACCAAACCTAACCCAATTGAACCAAAAACCAACATAGGTTGAACCAGAACCAAAGGAACCGAACTCCGCCAGAATTCTGCCCGAACTCGGTCCACTTGAATTTCTCCTGGTCAGCAGCAAATTCCTATTCCTTTGGATCTGCAACGTTCAAAATTATGAACGTTAACCCTACCGAGTTCTGCCCGAACTCTTGTCTCAAAAAATCCTATAAATAAAGAAGATTTTGTCATTTCTAAACACTCAATCCTTCTTCATCTTCTCTATATATTCTAAAGTCTTCCTATTTACCAAGAGCTTCAAATCTTCCAATTCCCAACAACTCTATTCTTCTAAGTGTCGGTGGTTTCCGATTAGGAGTATTTGAGTTATGCAAGCTTGGAGTATAAAAGCTTTTTTTCAAAATGGTGTTGAACTTTGTTCTTGGGCCTCGGATAAAACTACGACAGTGTTGAAGTTGACGTGTTCTTCGGAGCAAAACATGTGGTGTAATCTCTATTTTAAATAGTAGATTCAATATCGGGTTGAGTACTCGAGACTGGACTAGTCCTCTCAGAGAAAAACCAGTATAAACCTTGGTGTTTGTGTTTGCTCTTCTCAACTTATTTACTTTATGAATTTACTTATATACTACATGTTTTATGTTTGTTTAGTCACTGTCATAAATATTTTTAAGTGGTGATTATTATTCTGCTGCATACACGCACTCTATTCACCCCCATCTAGAAGTGCTCAATGGTCATACAATAGGGAACTTGTCTTGGGAGTTCTTCGAGATAATTTGACGGATATGGAGGATTCGGTTCGCCGAGACAAAGCGACAAATGGTGATGAGTAAAAGATTGAAGGTCTGTAACGTCTAGTCCCAAAATAGGTAGGACTATATATATATATATATATATATATATATATATATATATATATATATATATATATATATATATATATATATATATATATATATGCCAGATACGTATTAAGTGGACTCCAGTCCAGCTCGAATACGTATAAGCTGTCTTGGTTTTCTAAATCTATCTATCAAGTCAACTAATATATATCTATGTCAATTCATAGAATATAAAGTATAAAGAATGAACAATATGTGTCATGATCCAATAACATATATGTTTGAGTAAACCCAAAGAACAATATATGTATACAAAACTAGGCTAAATAGCGGAATGCAAGTAATAGATAAAATATGAAATCTCAATAAATACCTGAATCGGAAATAACAACATCTCCCTGATCAGTGAACTCTCTCTGCACAACCAACTACCTGGAGAGATGACCAGTTCCTTAGAGGAACGTAACAAGGTACATAATATATATGACAAGCAACAGTAAAAAAATATTCATAATGAAAGGTAACTACCATAACCATCCAAGTACAAAATGCAGTTGAGGACAATCCTAATACCAGGCCCAGCCAAACGGGCAATCACTCATGGCACTATGTTGTGATACCAATGAGTGAACACTTTAAGCCCCCTGATTTTTGGATTTTATTTTTAATTATTTTATATGGATATTTTAATTTATTAAAGTTAATAATGAATATGTTAGTAGTTTACCTTAGCTTTGATTTTTGAAGCACAACAAATATTGTTTTCTCAAATCCAGTTCCATATTCGAATTCTAGACTCGTCCACCTTTAGTTTGATATATCATGTCCCGTCAAATTTATTTTTTCAACATACTTATGACTTCGTGCAACTCCAGGCCAACTTAGGCCAATTTGAGCTATTGTCATAAGTCTAGGCCCAACTTTTAATTCGATTTCGAGACTTGACATAGATCGAAACTATATGACCCAATTTTGAGTCTACAATGCACATGCCAAGGGTGTACCATCCAATCGAGTTCCCATGTGCTACTTATTTGCAAATGGCACATGAGACTCATTAAATTGATTTTCGGGTCCAATTTGACTAGTAATGCTACTCGGACCCTAACCTAGTCAACCCTACTAGTTAGAGCCTAACTAGGAGTACCAAAACCAAGTATACATATATTTAAGGGAATTTTAGAGGTTTAATTGCAGCCATATGAAATATTCTCTTATATATTTGGCTTGGTCAAACATCTAACCAAAATAGGAAACCTATTAATAATAGTATGATTTGGAGAACCAAATCCAATCCAAATTAGATCAAACCAAAGCCCATGCACTAAATATAAATATACCTATCAAATTCTAACCATCCTCCTCTCTCATAATCGCCCACTACTCCAAATCCTCCCAAACCTAGCAGTCACCACTCTAAGGCCGACCCCTCATAGCCGACTACCTTTCCTTCTCAAAACCCCAAATTTTCCTCTAATTCTGCACCACCACCACCACTCACGTGAACCCTTCGACATCCTCTTCCACTCTAGCAACTGTAGGAGAAACCACGCAGCCGTTAGAGAGGTGCACGACACGCTACTTGGGCTGAAACTCCACAGAATCGAAATATGAAATGTCGCAACAGGTTAGTCGACTTGTAGATGACGTTTCACCCACCTTTTCTCATCGGTTTTACTTCAAATCAAATCTGAGAGTTACCTTTGTGTGTCTACCCCAACCTCTGGTTGCCTGATGTCCTAGTTCCAAGCAGTTTGCCCGTGGCATTGATTCTACGACAGGGTATCCAGAACCGATAAATTCTATTGTAGGCCACTTTTCGCCTATCTAAGATTAGTCTCTAACTTTTTTATATTTTTATTCAGAATCTAGAAGTCGATAACTTTCTGAAGGATATCTTAAAGTTAGGTTTCGCATCCGTTTACTATTTTTAAAAATTCATGACATTTGTCATGTCACCCAACTCCGAAAAAATTCTATTTTCCATGTGTCCAAAAGTGCCAAAACTCCATGAATCCTTATTAAAATTTATGTTGTGCAATGTTTAACATTATAAATACTATTTTAACTAATTTATGGGATTTTTACAAAATTTATTAATTTTATTTAATTATTGTTTCGGGACTAAAACAATGGGTCGAATTGAGGAAGTCATATGTGGCATTGACATAAGACCTCTCATGAAAGGGTTCCCCATTGAAAATATAATTATAACAATATATAGATATTTATAAATAAATTCCAAAATTTAAGCATATTATTTTTTATAATTGTAAAGTATTTACAAGAGGGTTTGGTACTTATATGTACTTAAATAATAGATGTAGTGTCGTACAACGTTATGACAACTAGGAGGCGTCGATACTAATATAATTTATATATGATATTTTGATATAGAATTTTAAATATATTATTATAGATGAGCTTGGGAGGATCGACAAGGACGTCGGATTTGGTCAGGACCACCCGCAGACAGCAGTTACAGGCAAGCGTGCCTTGCCTTTGTTACAGATCTTTCTTTTCTGTCTTGTTGTTCTTTTTTATTAGCATTGCATGACGTAGGGCGTCGATACTTAGTGTCCGTTTATAGACGGGTGTCGATGTCATGATAGTGACATCGAGTATTGACATTAGGTATTACGTACATACTAACGTGTCCATTGACACGATTGACCACAGGACACCGACACATTCATGATGCGAGGTTTACATGATTATTCGTGGTATTAACCTCGTGTTAGCATTCTAGATTTCTTTATCAGTATTGCTATTACTTTCGAGATGACTGTATATACTTGACATTACTGGATTCTAGACATGGGGATTGGGGAGAACTTGACTATAATATCAGACCTATTATCATGTGGCCCATTGTTTAGTGACCTTTATCTTTGTAGCAGAGTAAAGGATTATCACTGTCGAGAATTGATTGTCCTTGGTGCCACGAAACATGTACTGGGGACAATACCCTACGGAGGTGCTAGTAAGCCTTAGTGGAAGGGGTCTGGTATTCTAGAAAAGTATCTCACTTGCATAGCGCATAGACGGATATAGTAGATTGTCTTAGTTCATATTTTTATTTTTGTACCTTGGCATGTATACTATGAACCTTGATAGTCCCCTGAGGACCTGGATATTTCCCAGGCTTAGACGAAGCTGAAGACTACCCGGAGGTTTACGATTCGGGAGCTAAGACCGGAGGCATACCGGCACAGGAGGATGAGATAGTTCCAGAGGAATTGTCGTGATCATGTTACATTCATTTTTGGTTTTTCAACATTATTTGCTTTTCTTTTCATCAGACTTGTAGTGGATTTTTATTCTATTTCTTTCTCTATGGTTTCGAGATGTTTTACCCGTACAGACTTTGTCACTTTTATTGCTGGATATTTGAGACATTTACTTGTTTATTCTTGATCTCTTTATAGACTATGTGGATGTGATTAGATGTATCTACCTGTGGACTGTGTTGTATTTCTGGGTGTTATCATGATTTACAGCTTAAGTATTTCACTAATGGGCTTATTATGTAGCTTGGCCCATTGGTGAAGTACTGCTGGCATGTATTCGTATACATGGTCCTACGTATTTTGGGACTGGGGCATTACATATTTTTGTGGTAGCCCATGCAAGTCTACATTAATCAGTTTGGTTACGTTACTGTACCGACGTGAGCCTACAATTAGAGTAGGAAAGACCGATATGATCACATCTACATGCTTGATACCTTCTTTGACTTTGTTCCGAACAATCACTTGACTTTTTGATTTGCATCCAGTTTGATTATGTTCTACCGTAATCCTTATTTATTCGTACTAGTAAGATGAATCTTCTTAGTGGTATATCTCCCCCTTACTATCACATCAGGAAAGTAGGGCATAGACACTAGAAGTGCAGATAGAGTCTTTACGAATTATGTGAAGTCGTGGTGATACCTAGGATAGTCATACTACTACGAGACTGCAACCGATTGAGGAATATGACTTGAGGATACATCCACAAACATGATTATAGACTTTTCTCAGACTCTTCAGCATGATTGCTTTCATGTTATATTCTTTTTCAACATGATTGATTTTGTGTTCTTCCCTACTCAAGATTTGATTAAATGCTTTTCGTTTACCTCCTGAGTAATTCTTCTTGTTTCTCTTTGCTAAGTTGTTAAAAAGTGTCTTATGGATTGGTCCAAGGAAAAGTTTGAGAAATTATATCTATCATTGTATTACAGAATCAAAGTTTTTGCAGCCAGTGAAATACTGGCGAGGCAGGACTTCAGATAACGGATCATGGCTACATATGTTTCTCGAATTCTACTTGAACCATATCCTATGCATGTTGACATTTTCTCCTATATTTTTGTAAGAAGTTGATTCGAAAGTATTTCATGGATTTGGCCAAGATAAGCTCAAAAACCTGTCTTATTTGGCATAGAAGATGTGCACTGCAGCCATCCATCGTATTATGGAACAAGAAAGTTATTTGTAGCTAGACGTACACTGGCGTGGTAGTAACTTCACGTGATATAATCATGGAGATATATGGTTCTCGAGTCTTACCTAGACCACGTCCTGTGCATCATGTTTAGCCTCACACCATTCTTCAAAATAATTCGACAAACCTTTCTGTTTTGCTTGACTCTACCATTGTTTGAAATTGGTATATAGGTTTGTTTGACCCAACCTTAGGTTCCCGCTACCTTCTACTTATAAAATAAATAGAATAGACAAACCTTATAGTTATATTATAGAATATAATTAAGCTAGATTATTGGTGTGATTATGATGTTGGGTAGCCATAAACGGGTAAGTTTCTTAGAGATAGATCCTAGTGAGATTGTGAGTCGCGTATGAATGCATGAATATCGAATGCGTAGAGCCTTTTAGGAGAAATTGCTACGAGTGAACTGACGGGTATCATTGAATATGTTGATATTACTATACCTACGAGGGAATGGTATGACTACTTGTATTGGAGTTCTTCTATAGTAAACACTTTTATCCTTTTTTTCCTAGCTTATTTTATTTCGAAGAGCATCTTAGAGTTGTGTTGGGAGTATTGAGGAATGAAGGATTGTATGCCAAGCTTAGTACGTGTAAATTCTGCCTTGATAGAGTTTCTTTCATTGGACATGTTATCTCGGCGGAAGGACTTTCAGTAGATCCAGAGAAGATAGCTACTGTGGAGTCATGGCCTACACCAACATCAGTTGCAGAAGTTAGAAGTTTTCTCGAACTTGCCGAGTATTTCCACAGGTTCGTAGAAAATTTTTCACAGATTGCAGAACCCATGACGCGGTTGACGCACAAGGATCAAGAATTTTGATGGACAGAAGATTGTCAGAAGGCTTTTGAATAATTGAAGAAGTGGTTGACCTCAGCACCTATTTTGACACTTTCTTCTGGATCTGGAGGATTCATGGTTTATAGTGATGTGTGAAGTAGTGGACTTGGATGTGTTTTGATGTAACACGAAAAGGTCATAGCTTATGGATCAAGGCAGCTGAGGGCAAATTAGAAATTAATTACCCTACTCATGATCTGGAATTAGCAGCGGTGATCTTTGCGTTAAAACTATGGAGAAATTATTTATGCGGAGAGCGTGTGGAGATATTTACGGATCATTAGAGGTTAAAGTATATCTTCACGAGAAGGAGTTGGATATGAGATAGAGGCGGTGGTTGGAGCTCATAACAGACTATGATATAGAATTGCAGTACCATCCTGGCAAGGTGAACGCAGTAGTGGATGCTTTGAGTAAGAAGCCTACTGCATATTTCTTGACAGCCCAGCTACAGCTATTAGAGGATCTTCAGGAGCTTGGAATAGAAGTCATTATGCCGAGACATCAAGGTGTACTTGCCAATCTTGAAGTACAGTCTTTACTGGTAGATAGAATCAAGGCGGCGTTACCTATAGATGCAAGATTTCGAAGACTTCGTGAGAGGACGGAGGCTGGAGAGCAGTCAGGACTTCGTATTCATGAGGATAGGACGTTAAGGTACGAAAATCACCTATATGTTCCAAATGGAGAGTTGAGACAGAAGTTGATGAGTGAAGCCCACAGTTCTATTTATTCTATTCATTACAGGAGTAGTAAGATGTATTGGGACTTGAAGAAGTACTATTGGTGGCATGGTATGAAATGGGAGATTACATACTTCGTAGCAAGCTAGGTGCTTGGTCTGCCAGTAGGTAAAGGTAGAACATCAGAGGATCGCAGGTATATTGCAACCGCTTTCCATCCCTGAGTGGAAGTGGGAGCATATTACCATAGATTTTGCTACCGGGTTTTCGAGGAGTCCTAGTGGAAAGGATGCAGTTTGGGTGATTGTGGATAGACTCACGAAGTCGACACATTTTCTATCGTTCAAAGTGGGTCAGTTGTAATGCCCTGCTCCACACGAGGCATTTGGTAGGCTTTTTGGATGCTATCAGAATGTTAGACAGAGGCTTGTGTTGGAGATCAAGAGAGTTGAGACTGATGTAATCTCTCTTAGCTGGCTAGACGGATTGAGTATTGGAACGTGGCTCGCCGGTGGAGCTATGTCCATTGGAAGATAGATGTGGTCGAAACAGGAAGAGCCTTTATGCAAGGCAAGTGGAACTGTCCTCCTTCCTTCTTATTCATGCATGCTTAATAAAATGAAATAATGTGATGCTATAAATTGTACCTAAATGTCCCACGCTTTCGTTGCTAAAATCGATAGAGATGATATGCTGGAAATCATTCAAATAGTTTGAATATTGAACTGCTGAATGAATAACACTCGAACTGCTAATGTAACATTGATGCCATGAAATGAATTGATAATGTCCCTTATGCTTAATGTTGTCGGAACAAGTAAAACACTTGATTAATGAGATACTTTGTGAATGATAGAATGGGAAATGAACTGGCTATGTTATCGACCTAATGAACCAAATAAAATATTACATGTTTTCTTATAAGCAACGAAAGAAAGAATAAATGATCCTATGAAATGAATAAAATTCTACAGGTCCCTTTGAAATGAATGAACGTTTTTTTTCCTCCTTGGAAGGAACGTTATGAGAAATTTTACAATGAAGCAATGAAAGAGAAATGTTGTAATAAAGCAATGAATGAGAAATGATGAGGCTTGAGATCGTCGAGATCACCAAGTGGAATGATGAAAATGTTGGAATTGATAAGTCGTTGAAATCGACGTGAATGAGTTGAATGATGCACTATTTCCTTTGCTTATCTTAATATTTTACCATGCGTTTTTATTTTCACGATCGAGTTGGACACGCATTCGCATGATCAGAGATAAATTTGTATACAAGGGGTGACTGCTTCCTCGGACGGTCCCCGGGATGTTAGGGGACCGATCCGACCATGGAGGAAGTGTAAACGTACTGTAAGGGTACGTGGTATCGGCACATTCCATTCGGGCTCGCAACCTGGTGGAATGGCGTGACGATTACCTTCGAAGTCCTATATGGCAACGTCTGAAAATGGTGCACTAACACCAATAATCATGTTGTAAGGATGCACGCTAATGAATGTTTTGTGCAGGTAGAGTAAGTGTAACATTTAACCTGTATTTGATGCAGGTACGAGGGTGTTGGCTACCGGTAAGAAATCACTTAAATGTGATATACTCAATATATGTGTTGGTTTGACTTGCGTGCTTAACGTGCCAAATAAATGATGCTGTGTTGTAGCCTTTCAATATGAGAACCTGTTAACATGTTAAATTTAGTATGCTAGAAAGATACCTTGCTATGTACATTGCTCAAACATAACATACATGCTAAGTGATGCTTGTTGTGAGAATTGTCATAACATGTTTAAGATGTTAATGTTAACGATGCCTCAATGATGTCTTTGCATGATAATACCAAGAATGCTATAATGATACGTCCACATGAATATTGCTAAGAATATGTTTACATGCTTCACTATGAATATTTCCCATGAACTGTAAACTGATTCTAGGTCCCAAATAGAAAGATCATTTCTAATAAATGCTTGCTTAAATGATTACTTAATATTGGTTTAGGTGAGTGGGTTGGATTCTGCTCGCCAGTACATAGATGATGTGCTGACCCACATTTTTTGTGGGCAGGTGATCGTGCTTGAGATATTCTGTACACGAAGATTAGATTGATCGGTCCCGCGGCATCAAAGATTTGTTGGGCATGCAGAAGCTCTCCTTGCACAAGATGATGTCTTCTGTTTATGAAGGGCATAATGTATGGAGCATCAGATATCAGTTGTAACAGTGAGTTGTAAGCCAAGTTGGTATCGAGTTGTAATTCAATATATTGAGTTTCAAATGTAAGCTATACAACATTTGTTTAGTTGGCTATCATTGTAAAGAGAGTTGTGTTGTAAGCATTGTATTTCAATACAAGTTTTGTACTCTTCTTCAATTATCAATAAAGAGAATTCAGTTTATACATCTCTGTGTGACTCTAAGTTATTCTCTTATCTTCGCTCCTGTAAGGAAATGATGTATCCTATTCGATAAGAATGATTGTCCTCATTAACTTCAAATCGTATACTTCCACCGCTGCAATATGTTCCTATTTGAAGAATAATCAAATATGTACCGTCTTTGCCTTGTACAAGTACAATACGAGACTTGTATGGCATCACGCCCAAGCGAGGATGATCGACACAAAAAGATAAATTTGTGATTAAATGACTCTACGGAATCGGGGCGTGACATCAGTCCACCGAGATTTTAGCTGACTTGTACATAAGGCAAATTATGAAACTTCATAGGGTACCAGTTAGAATAGTCTCGGACAGGGATTCTAGATTCACCTCTCATTTATGGAGGAGTATGCTGGAGAGCTTGGGTATGAGACTCAAGTTTAGCACTTCGTATCATCCACAAATGGATGGTCAGTCGGAGCTCACTATTCAGACTCTAGAAGACATGTTGAGGGCGCGCTTGTTGGACTTTGGAGGTTATTGGGAGGATCACTTGCACTTGGTGGAATTCCTCTACAAAATAGTTACCAAGCTAGCATAAAATGGCACCATATTAAGAATTGTATGGGAGGAAATGTAGATCACCAACATGTTAGAGCAACATTAGAGAGCGGCAGATACTTGGACCAGAGCTTGTGACGCAGACGGTCGAGAAAGTGAAGCGAATTTAGAGCCATCTTCAGGCGGCTCAAGACCGACAGAAGCATCGGGCTGATGCACATCGTCAACCACTGGAATTCAAAGAGGGAGAACATGTATTTCTGAAGATTTCATCGACGCGGAGTACCATTAGATTCAGAAGTATCGGGAAGTTGAGTCCAAGGTATATTGGACAGTTCGATATCATTGAACATGTAGGAGAGGTGGCATATCGTCTTGCATTACCTCTATTACTAGAAGGAGTGCATGATGTATTCCATGTCTCACAGCTGAGGAGGTATGTGACTGATCGCAGTCATGTGGTCGATCACTCTGAGATCACAGTGGCACCCAGTTTATCTTACGAGGAGCAGCCGGTAGGTATCTTGGATACGAGTGAGAAGACGCTCAGAGGGCAGACGATTAGACTAGTTCAGGTCGCATGGAGGCACAATTATCAAGGAGAATCAATTTGGGAGCGTGAAGATTCTATGCGTGAGTGTTATCCCTACTTATTCGTAGATGCCGGTAAGTCCTAGCTTAATTATTCTTATGATAAGTTTTTTTTATATATATTTGTGTTATTTTTAATTTCGAGGATAAAATTTTCTAAGGTGCGTAGGTTGTAAGCCCCCTAATTTTTGGATTTTATTTTTAATTATTTTATATGGATATTTTAATTTATTAAAGTTAGTAATGAATATGTTAGTAGTTTACCGTAGCTTTAATTTTTGAAGCAAAACAAATATTATTTTCTCAAATCCAATTCCATATTCGAATTCTAGACTCGTCCACCTTCAGTTTGATATATCATATCCCATCCAAATTTATTTTTTCAACATACTTTTGACTTCGTGCAACTTCAGGCAAACTTAGGCCAATTTGAGCTATTGTCATAAGTCTAGGCCCAACTTCCAATTCGATTTTGAGACTTGACATAGATCAAAACTGTATGACCCAATTTTGAGTCTACAAGGCACATGCCTAGGGTGTACCATCCAATTGAGTTCTCATGTGCTACTTATTTACAAATGGCACATGAGACTCATTAAATTGATTTTCGGGTCCAATTTGACTAGTAATGCTACTCGGTGTAACCCTGCTTTCCAATTTTATAAACTTTGAATGATTAAATATTTGATTAATTGTAACTAGTAATTATTTTGGAAATCATTTCAAGTTGTGAATTTTTTATTTAACTAAAAGCGAATGAAGCTTTTTGTTTTGCTATAAAAACTAATTAAATTAAATTAGAATTTTTTATGACAACTTTTGTAGTTAGATTTTGAAGTGATAGCCTTGGGCTCATTGCTGGGCCCTTGAGATTGTGGGTGAAGTTGGGCCAGCTTTTGAAATCCTTATTAATCGGCTGTTTGAGACTCAAGAATGAAGACATCATTTTTCCCGCCCAAATTTTGTTCTAACCAAATTTCTTCAACTGCCTATTTAAACACTCGAATTGCCATCCTTCATTTTCTAACCAACTATGGAGAATCAATTCTCCATCGCTCGTCTTCTCTTGCTCTCCTTCTTCTTCAAGCTAGGGATTCTCGAAACCCTAATAATTCTTTGGAAGAAAGCAGCTATGGCGTCACAACACCGCATCGGTGACTGAGTCAGCACAGAGTCGCACTGCAAGGTGTTGGCCATTCCAATCGCGGCGAGGTGATTCTTTCGGCGGCCATTTCCTTCAGATCGGCGGCTCGTGAACAACCTTCGACTATTCATTTTCATTTCTCCTGTCGATGAAGTCGGCGACAAGATCGGTGAGTATCGATCGAACATCGATTTGAACCTGTACAAACTTTTAGAATTTTTGAAGGAAATTTGCCGATCTCTTCTATTTGTAATCGTCGACAGTTGGTGGCACAATTGGACTGATCTACAAGGAAGGAAGGTTCTTCAAAGAGGAAGAATTTATCGGTAAGTTACTGATTGATTTAATCATTATATTTCTTCCTTCCGATTCTTGAGATCCTGAACCGAATTCGTCGACAGATCGATGAGATCTGGTTGTTGATCTTGGCGTCACTCGATTGATTACGAATTCGAGTTTAGGTGAGTTACCTCAGGTTTTTGCCTCCTTATTAAAATTTCATTTGAATTCATTGTTTGTGTGGAGATTGTTTTTGAATCGATGAGATCTTTTAAAGCATTCACTTATACTTGTTTAGAGCTTGATCCTTGTAATCTTGGGGTCAATTCTAGTATTTTTTTAATTCGGGAAGAAACATAGGATGTATAGCTTTGTCGTTCTGTTCCCTGAACACCACTTGTTTGTTGTAATGCCCAACAGGGACGTAGGGGTATTCCAGACACGCGGGGTTCGTGTATGTACCGTGAGTGTGTCCCAGTTTTGGTGTGACTCGTCGACTTCAGGTAATACTCCTTCTCCATCTCTATTTTGCTCTTAATCGTTGGAGATTATAGCTTTGGTCGGTTTTGTTGATCGAACGCAGGATCTGGTGTCGTGTTCACGTGCATATTTATCATCGTGTTCATGTCGGATTTTAGTTGCTCCTTAGTGTTAATTCATGGTGGGGGTGTAAGCAGTTTTGCAAGATTATTGATTTAGCTATAATTTTTTTTGTAACTCCTTACTACACTTGAAGGAATACATGACCGTTATTTTCAAACAAGTTAGGGGGGCTCGGGTTCATTTTTTTGTGTGTGATTTAATTACAGTGATCACTCTGAGCACTTGCATCTTCTTTTATGATCACTTGTTAAGCAAGCCATAAAGTGTGGTAGGAAGAGCTAAGTTTCCAGAAAAGGTTTGGCTGTGTTTTCTTTTAGTCTGCTGCCAACTTGATTTGAGTAAAGGTTGGACCTGGGTTAGTAGATCAGTTAACATTTTTGTTAAATAAGTTTTGAGGGAAGTTCTCAGGGGTTTGGTAATAGTTAAAACAAGGTAAGCCTTGGAGATGTTACTATGGTATTTAATACCTTATTGTTATTCTCGGGGCTTGACCAAAGATGGAAAACTGATGCAATCGAAATCTGATATGTCACACAAAAAACTTTGCAGTGATCAATCTCAAGATCTACGATGATACAAAACACCAAATAGTCAGATTACAATATGAAGGAGGGAAATAGAGAAGAGAAGATCTCTCGTTCTTCCTTGCAAACGTGTTGCAATTGGGACAGAACGAGTTACAATAATCTACAGAAAGAAGAGATGAAGAAAAGTTGCTGGGGTGTCAAAACACCGTTGCTCAAAGCAAGATTCGCCCCACACGAATTGCTTTCAGGAACCAGTAAGTTAAAGAACTTGTGGAACGTTCGAAGTCACCTCTGTTCTGACTCCTCGGATGGACTTGCAATGGCGGCAGCAGCTCCCTCTCTCTCTCTCTTTTCTGACTTATAAAATTCGTAGTCTGACACAAAGGAGGCCAGAAAAGAGTATATATAGAGAGAGGGTGAAAACCCTAGCCGCCTCTTCAGTTATGGAAAGATTGAATCAAATTCCACAAAGATAGCAACGAAATTAATTCAAATCCCACAAAGATAGCAACAAAATTAATTCAAATCCCATAAAAAGTGGATATGAATTAATCGTATTGAATCAGTCTTTCCATAACTGACTTGTAGCCTGCACAGTCAGCAGAGCCCTCCATGCGGCAGCAGCAGCAGCAGCCTGGCCGCATGAGCCGTATGGCTGCATGGACCGCATGGATGCATGAGCCGCATAAGCCCGCATGAGGCCCCATGTGGCCGCATATGAGCTGCATGCCGCATAAGAGCCGCATGCCGCATAAGACCGCATGACTGCTGACGTGCTAAGTGCAAAGTGCGCCAACAAAATGCCACATTACGTCTCATGAGCCCATGAGCCCGAGCCCGAGCCCGAGCCAGAGTCCGAGTCCGAGTCCAAGTCGCTAAGCCCCTTTGGGGCTTAGCTCCAAATGAAATTAATCCAAGAGAATCACAAAAGCATTAATGCTTAATCCTTGGAGCCTTATTCTTACCTCCTAGTAAAATCATCCACATGGTTCCCTCCTTAGGGCCACCACCCCATGTGCATCTCTCAACAACACAACCAAGTATATATGTTGAGATAACTCATGGTGCATTTTCGATGTGGGACTAACCTTTTATAAGGCATGTTGAGAGTAAGCTCTCTCCATGTAAAGAAAGCACCAACAATCTCCCATATATCACAACATATATATGTGTCCAGGGTTGCCACTTTGCATTAGGATAGATGTCGCTGACGACTTGAATCTTCCCACATGGGTTAAATAACAATGTGATACAAGAATGGACTACGCCTTGAATTCTGTACCACAATTGTAATTCTTCCCACTCACAAAGTGTAGTTACGTGTGCTTCTGGCTGCACATTAAAGGCCCTGTGCTAGCCTGGTTTCAGTGTATAATTTTAGGCATATACAAGTTTACCCCCAAGAGACGGCCTGATATCTCTTTCCATACACTATAGGTGAGTTCTTTGTTAAAGAGACATGGCATGAAGCCTTGCACTTCCTTGCGGTGCTACGTCGCTATGACATGGCCTGAAGCCGAGGCATTACCCCTACCTGGGAACCTCATCGTAGTGTCATACTACTGTAGCATGAGGTCTCAGCCTATTTGTAGTGCCAATCTACTCAGCATAAAGCCTAAGGCTTTCTTGCGGTGTTACGCCGCAACGACATGGCTTGCAAGGCCGAGGCTTTACCCCTACCTGGGTACCTCATCGTGGTGTCGTGCCACTGTAACATGGGGCCATCCTCCCCTTTGTAGTGCTGTCTACAACTCTTTAATTACGTCATACAACAGTAGGCTACCTGCCTATTTGCGGTGCTACGCCGCTATGACTTGGCTTACAAAGCCGAGGCATTAGCCCAGACCTGGGAACCTCATGGTGGAGTCATCCTACTGTAGCATGGAGTTTCACTCCTTTTAGTGCTGCTCTACCATGCTTCCTGTAAAGCACACCAGGCATTCACTCTGCCTGAGAACTCATTAAGGCGTTTAAGCCAACCTTCCACGTTTAAGCCAACCTTCCACAGGATCTGTTTTTTCGCAGAAAATACATAGTAGACAACAGTGGTTATGGGTCCGTATCCCTTCCATGTTCCAGAGAACAAGTATCCACTGTTACCTGATAGTTTCCCAGTCAGTAATCGTCCTTTGAACCAAAAGTTAGATGCCTAGTAGAATTCTCTTTGAACTAATAGCATAAAACTTTATGGTAGGATTACAAAGACACACTATCAGAATGCCTTCAAGCCCATTTTATAAGCTGTGTCATCGACCAACTGGCGCTTGAGGTCCTTTGTGAACGGATTTGCCAGTTTCTTCTGACTCCGAACATCAATCACTGCAATTATACCTTTTTTGATAAGATCGTGTACTGTCCTGTGCTTCAACCGCACAGTCCTCTTATTCCCGTTGAAGATGTCATTTGATGCCACCGCCGCAGTCGCCTGGTTGTCACAGTATATCGGTATCGCCGGTATCTGAGCCCCAACCACTGGAAGATCATACATGAGCTTCCGAAGCCATTCTGCTTCATCTGCTACAGTTTTAAGTGCATAGAATTCAGATTCCATGGAGGAACGAGAGAGTATATTATGCTTCTTCGACTTCCACGATATAGCAGCTCCACCCAAGGAAAAGACATATCCACTTATGGATCTCTCGTTTTCTACCTCTGAACACCAGCTAGCATCACTGAAGCCTTCCACTACTGTCGGATACCCGTTGTAGTGCAGTGCATATGTCTGAGTCTTCTTAAGATATCTCATCACCCGCTTCATAGCTTTTCAGTGCTCAATCCCTGGGTTGCTTGTGAACCGACTCAGCATTCCCACGGCAAAAGCTATGTCAGGCCTTGTGGCAGTGGTTGCGTATATCAAACTTCCGATAATGCTAGAATACTCCAGCTGCCTGACGCTTTCCCTCGAGTTTGGCTTCAGCTTCTGATCATACCTGTATGGCGTATCGATCCCTGGAAGATCCTTATACCCATAGCGTGTGATCATCTTCTCAATGTAGTGAGATTGTGACAGCGCTACTCCAGTGTCTGTCCGGATGATCTTTATGCCCAAGATGACATCTGCATCCCCCAAGTCCTTCATACTGAACTTGGTTAAGAGGAACTTCTTTGTCTCCGTGACACAGCCTATATCCGTCCCTAGGATTAGCATGTCGTCCACGTACAGACAAACGATGACTCCTCTCCCATCAGCGAACTTTTGTGTAAACACATTTGTCCGTCTCGCTGACTCTGTTGTCGTTTGACCTAATAACTTTGTTAAACTTCTCATGCCACATCTTGGGAGCTTGCTTCAAACTATACAATGATTTCACCAACTTGCAGACTTTGTCTTCAAGTCCTTTGACGACAAATCCATCTGGCTGTTGCATGTAAATCTCTTCGGTCAGCTCCCCATTCAAGAATGCTGTCTTAACATCCATCTGATGTATAACCAACTTATGTATAGCTGCTAGAGCGATTAACATTCTGATGGTGGTCATCCGAGCTACTAGAGCGTACGTGTCAAAGTAGTCTATCCCATGTTTCTGAGAAAATCCCTTGGCTACCAGCCTGGCCTTGAACTTGTTAATAGTTCCATCTGCCTTCATCTTCTTCTTGAAGATCCATTTACATCCGATGGGCTTTTCTCCTTCAGGTAGATCTACCAACACCCATGTGTTATTGAAGGTGATAGAGTCAAACTCGTCATTCACCGCCTCCTTCCAGAAGATAGCATCTCTGGTCTTCATCGCCTCATCATAGGTAAGCGGATCTGCTTCCACATGATAGGTGACAAAGCCATCTCCGAAGTCTTTAGGTCTCCTCGCTCGCTTTGCTGACGGTTCTGCGAGTTCTGGTACAAGAGTTGTTTCATCAACAACAGCTTCTTTTTGGACTACTGGCCTATATGAGATTTCAGTCTCATTTATACCTACATCATTTTCTGGAATGTTCGAAAGAACAATGTTTTTGTCTTTTGCAAACTTGTCTTCAAAGTATTCAGCATCGCAAGATTCGATGATATGATTTGACTCAATATCAAGAAATCTCCGAGCATCACTCTTCTCGGTATACCCCAAGAAGATCACCTTCGTAGTCCTTGTCCCCAGCTTCTGAATCTTCAGATCTGGGAGCTTCACATATGCCAGACACCCCCACACTCGAATGATATTCAAGTTTGGTCTGACTTTGAACCAGAGTTCATGAGGAGTAACGTCCGAAGTTGCATATGGCACTCTATTCAGAATGAAAGTGGCCGTTAATGCAGCTTCTCTCCAGTAGCATTTTGGAAGACCTGCTGTAAGCAGCATTGAATTCATCATTTCTGTTAATTTTTGGTTCTTCCTCTCTCCTACTCCGTTGGATTGAGGAGAATATGGAGCAATAGTCTCGCATATGATTCCATGTTCTTTACATAATGATGCGAAGTCATGAGACCTGTACTTCCCACCTCGATCACTTCTCAACCTCTTGAGTTGTTGTCCAGTCTGCCGTTCAGCTTCGGCCCTGAACTCTTTGAACTTCTCGAAAGCTTCATCTTTAGTCTTGAGCAAGTAGACGAACGCGTATTTTGAGAAGTCGTCGATGAAGGTTATGAAATACTTTATCCCGGCTTTCGTGGAGAGATGTTTGAAGTCACAGATATCGGAGTGTACCAACTCCAGAAGATCTGTGCTTCGATTGACCCGATGAAAGGGTTTCCTTGTGATCTTCGTCTGAGCACACACTTCACACTTCTCCACCTTACTCCCACATTTGGAGATAAGTCCTAGACTGGACATTTTGTTACTTTTTTTACAATGAACATGTCCTAGTCTATTATGCCACAACTCAAGAGAATAATCAGAAAATACAACTACATTAATGTCATTAAACTGGTTGACAAGCTGAATTTTAAACATTCCTTCGGTTTGATAAGCCTTCCCGAAGTATATTTCCTTCTTGGACATCACCATCTGACCAGCATTGATGTCCATCCTCAAGCCTGCGTTGCAGAGTAGGCTCTCAGAGATCAGGTTCTTGGCAATCAACGGAACATACTTCACACCTTGAAGCGTCAGAGTGTTCCCAGAAGTGAGTTTCAGTTCCACAGTCCCGATCCCCAGAACTTCAGTTTAGGCTTGGTTCGCCATGACAACCTACTCAGATATCGGCTGGTACGTGACGAACCATTCCTTGCCAGAACAGACATGGCAAGTCGTACCAGTATCTATCCACCAGTCAGAGTCAACCCCCACAGTTGTGACCTATGTGATCATAGCAACAATGTTAGAAACCAATGAAACCTTACTAGGCTCACCTTTCTCTGACTGTTTAGGCTTGGATCTGCATTCACTCTTGTAGTGGCCTTTCTTGCCACAATTGAAACAAGCCACGTGGGACTTGGACTTCTGTTGCTTGAATGAGGACCCTTCACTTTTAGATTAGTGAAGTCCTTCTTCTTGTGATGAGAAGCCTCATGCTTCCCCTTGGGATCTCTCGTCTGCACTAGATTGGCCTTAGCCAACTGTTTGGACAGAGTGTCCATCTTCTATTGGGAACGCATCTCGTCCTCAACATGGATCTCTTGAAGTAGATCTCCCAAGCTAATGTCTAGCTTCTTTCTGAGCATCCTTGCATAGAAGGTACTCCATCCAGCAGGAAGTTTTGAGACGATCCCTTCAACGACAAACTTGTCGGGAAGGGGCATCTCTTCGCCTTCCAGTTTCTGACGCAGCTTCAGAAATTCTTTCACCTGTGGCAACATGGACTTCTCGTCCTCAAAGAGCAATTTGTGATATTTTTCAACCACAAACATCTTGCTCCTGTTCCTGTCTTCTTCATACAGTTTTTCCACAGACTCCCATATGTCTCTGGCAAATTCCTTCTTCGAGTAGGATTCTTCCAGAGAATCCTCCATAGCATTCAGGATGAGAAGCCTGCAGATGCTATTTTTCCTTCTCTATTTGGCTTGGAGTTTGGTAACCGCATTGATTGCGACAATAGACCTAGTATCTGGAACTAAAGGTTCTTCCTCCAACAGTACATGATCAACGTCTTTGAGTTGAAGAGTTAGATAAACCTTCCTCTTCCAGACTTGATAATGCTCTCCATCGAACTTTTCCAACTTGCGATAGTCCAATTGGACGAGCGAAGCATTAATGTTTTCCATCTACAAGGATCTTGCTTTGAGATTGTTATTCTCGGGGCTTGACCAAAGATGAAAAACTGATGCAATCGAAATCTGAGATGTCACACAAAAAAATTTGCAGTGATCAATCTCAAGATCTACGATGATACAAAACACCAAATAGTCATATTACAATATGAAGGAAGGAAATAGAGAAGAGAAGATCACTCGTTCTTCCTTGCAAACGTGTTACAATTGGGACAGAACGAGTTACAATAATCTAGAGAAAGAAGAGATGAAGAAAAGTTGCGGGTTGTCAAAACACCGTTGCTCAAAGCAAGATTCGCCCAACACGAATTGTTTTCAGGAACCAGCAAGTTGAAGAACTTGTGGAACGCTCGAAGTCACCTCTGTTCTGACTCCTCGGATGGACTTGCAATGGCGGCAGCAGCTCCCTCTCTCTCTCTTTTCTAAATTATAAAATTCGTAGTCTGACACAAAGAAGGCCAGAAGAGAGTATATATAGAGAGAGGGTTGTAAACCTAGCCGCCTCTTCAGTTATGGAAAGATTGAATCAAATTCCACAAAGATAGCAACGAAATTAATTCAAATCCCACAAAGATAGCAACGAAAGTAATTCAAATCCCACAAAAAGTGGATCTGAATTAATCGCATTGAATCAGTCTTTCCATAACTGACTTGTAGCCTGCACAATCAACGGAGCCCTCCATGCAGCAGCAGCCTGGCTGCATGAGCCGTATGAGCCGCATGGCCGCATGGACCGCATGACTGCTGACGTGCTAAGTGCAAAGTGCGCCAACAAAATGCCACATTACGCCTCATGAGCCCATGAGCCCGAGCCCGAGTCCGAGTCGCTAAGCCCCTTTGGGGCTTAGCTCCAAATGGAATTAATCCAAGAGAATGACAAAAGCATTAATGCTTAATCCTTGGAGCCTTATTCTTACCTCCTAGTAAAATCATCCACATGGTTCCCTCCTTAGGGTCACCACCCCATGTGCATCTCTCAACAACACAACCAAGTATATATGTTGAGATAACTCATGGTGCATTTTCGATGTGGGACTAAACTTTTACAAGGCATGTTGAGAACAAGCTCTCTCCATGTAAAGAATGCACCAACACTTATTTACAAGACAAGTTTGTTCTGAGATGATTGGCGCAGTTATAGGTTAAAAATCAGATCACGGGCACTGGTTCAAGCCAACTCTTTGTCTTAGCATCTATAGTTAGCTTATATATATCTAAATCTATACTCTACTATATATATGAATAGGTGAGTGAATGTTGGATAGATTCATACCTATTATCCTTTAACTACAATACAACCACTACAAGAAAAATGATAATTCTTGACGGTTTATAAGTTGACGGTCATCGAAAACCGTCAATAATAGTGGTTATCTTGATTGTTTTAGGCTTACGTCAAGAGAAGATAAGTTTTATGTTAATTTAGCAAAATTTTACCATATAAGTTGACGGTTTTAGGTGATCCGTCAAGAAATACAAAAAAATTTATTGACGGATTGATGACAACCGTCAATTGATGAATGTGCGAAAAAATTGGCACAATTTTTTTGGCAGCCATTATAGTAATTTTTTTAAACTTTTTATATCTCTTGACGGGTGTGGTTCTTTTTTAGAGCATCATTAGTAGTTGGGACTCTCCAATGCAATTTGGAGCCCAAAATTTTAAAAAAAAGGTAAATGTAGAATGGGTTGGGTTTGTATGAGAATAGTAGAAAATGATAAAGTGAGCTCCGCTTCCAAAAATTGTGTGGTCAAAAATTAATGTAGGAAAAAAATAACATAAAGTTTAGAATTTAGAAAGTTGGGCTCCAAATTGGAACTTACTATTCTACAAAGCGAGTTTCTACAATCTAGAATCTAGAAATTGGGAGGCCCAACCCTTAGCACTCATGGATGGGTTGGGACCGAAATTGTAGAAATTGGGACTAGGGATGAGACTTATTATTCTACAAAATAAGCTCTTACATTCTAAATCTAGAATCTAGAAAATGGGATGGACCTTACTAATGATGCTCTTATGGAGAGGAGCAGGTCCGATGTTAAAAATATCCTCTCTCAAAAACAACTCTCCTCTCCTTGCCTCTCTTCCTCTTCTTCTCTTCTCTTCTCTTCTCTTGGAGAGGAGCAGCCCGATCTGCCATGTCTTCACCATGACGGTGACTCCGATCTGCTATGTCTCTCACTCACCTCTTCTTCTCTTCTCCCGAAGCACCAAAGGTGTAACTCTAACCTTAATTTCTCTCTCAGGAGAAACCCTAATGGGAATCTTAGAAGTCACTCCAAAAGTTGAAAATAAGGAATTTCTCTGCCTCGACCACTCCAAAGGTTGAAAATAAGCGATCCGCTGAAGCTGACTGGAACTCCTACGCCACCATGAGGTACGAGGAGGACGTCGAGCTGGGTATCGGTTTGGACATTGATTCCTCCGTCACCTTCGGAATGTTAGTACCACTTCCTTTCTTTCTTTCACTTTGAAACATTTAAATTAGGGTTATGGTTTCACTCTTCAGACCTGAGATTCTTGATTGCTTTAGTTTTGGCATCATGACTCTAGGTTTCGCATCATGACTAGGTTCGCATCATAATCAATTACTTTGTTGCATTAACATGAAAAATATAGTTCTACCAATCCTGCATCATTATTATTATAGATGAGTGACGGCCACAAGGTGTTCTACAAAATTTCAAAAAGTAATCTGGTTATGTGCATGTTTATGATCTCTGGGTACGCATAATTTAGCAATTTGGAGGAGGTGTTGGTGTTTCTCCAGCAAACGAGTTCATGTCGACAAATTTTTTATTCTTGTGTGTTGTGCTAAAAAAAAATTCCTATAAATAAGCATATTGCAGCTTAGGTATATTTTTCTTCCTGTTAATAGGCATGTAAAATGTCTTGTTCTTTGACCCCCCTAGTGAGTGTGCAATTCCCAGGGAATCTATCAAGCCTGTCAAAGTTTAGGCTTTTTTTGTAATCAAACTTGTGTTACTCGTGCTACTTCAACACAACATAACATAGCATGATCCGAAGAAGAATCTGGTTGCAACAAGCAACATCACCAGCAACATTGATTGGAGAGGAAACAATAGCATGACATCATTTCGGTTCTCTGTTGTTGCGGCTAAGGTTTGATATAATGTAAGGGATTATTTTTTAGTTTCATTAATGAGCCATTATTTATTTTTATGGATTATGTTGGTTGTTGTTGGTGTTTGATTTGTTGGATACGAAGCACATTGATTAGATGAACCTAAAATAAAAGGATTGGAAGACCAATAATCTTGCAATATTTTCTATAGACTCTATACATATCACAAAATTTTTCCCAAAGATACGAGCCAGGGCTTGACAAAGAATATTTTAATTATATGAGTATATTATAGCCAGGGCCCAAGAAATGTTTTGAGTTCACTTATAGTTTTATTTTGTTTGCTATATCATATTAGTGGTAAAGTTTGGTTCTCTATATATTAATTGTGGAGAATTTTGCTTGACAAAGAATATTAATCAGATGCTTGATTGATTTTTGACTTTGTTAAAATATGATCAATCAACTGGTTTTTATAATCGACTGTGGTTTGGTTTAGAAGTTAAGTTGAGTTTATAAGAGAAGTCTATGGGGCACTTTTGAGGAATATTAATCTTGTTAGAGAATCTTGGGGTTCTTCACCATGTTTTTATTGGTCTAATGATAGATTGTTCAAACATGAGGAATTTTTTAGTTTTAGAGATCAACAATGAGTGCTCTGTCTTTTTAGAGAATGTTGGGTTCTTCATCAGGTTCTTATTTGTCTCCATTGCATTCTAAAATATATGTTATGTAAATGACTTTTTCTGATTTATGTGGTCCTCTGCTATCAACAACTGCATTCTTGTTACCAATGAGACTTTAGGACTTACAGGTTTTTCTTTCTATATTGTATGTCCCTCACATAACATCTATACTTGTTCATATATACGCCTAGCAATAGGAACGATCTTTGATATCGCGATTGGGATGTCATTTTCTCCTGAAAGTCCCCGTTGGCTCGCTCAGGTGTCACATAAAAATCATGGAATTACTTATGCACTTATCTTCTGCAGTTTTCCTGCTACAGGGCTTCTTGTTGCCTCATTCTTTATGTGTCTCATTTACAGCAAGGAAAAGTTTCTTAAGGAGAAACAACGATAAAATCACTTTATGGAAAATAAAAAGTTGCTGAAGTTATAGATGAACAAAAAAGCATGTGGTCAAGATTCCAAAGAACAAGATGCTGATTGGTTTTGATATTTTCAGTAAATGCTACAGTAAAGGTATTGTTACATGTGTGTTGTTATGGAAACTTTATATTGCTCACGTTCACATAAGTTGAATTCTGTAGAAATCCATCTCATTGCCCAAATATGTTGAATCGTACAATAGTATCAGATTTTAAATTGGTATTTTTCTACTTACACAAGTCACAAGTATGTGGATTATATTCATGTAGTCAATTACTATCAACCATTTCTACTCTATATCTGAATTTGAAACCATGTTCTCAATTACTATTTGCAACTTTTTGCTGTACTGAATAAAGTTTGTTTAATTTATGTGTTCTTGGTTGCCTGGGGATCAAACCAATAGCCTGGGTTTCTACTAGTCATTACTTTATAAGCCTGTAAACGAAATCTCTCTTCCCTGTGGTGTCCTCGTCCAATAACTTGTTAGCAATACAAAAGGCTGAGTTCTGGTTCCTCGTGGGTTATAAATTTGGTCACCTTTCAGTGGAGCCTTATATATTATACTAGTGTTTCATAGGCACCGGTTATGATGGGTAGGGTCTTAGGGATGATGAGTTAACATAATTTGTTTCATATTTTTCCTGTTCTTCCATTCTAGGAACATACTTGATTTTTCATTGAATGTTCATCGAACAAGGCCCTGCTTTAGTCTATTACAATAATATTGAGTGATCCATTGTTAGAATCTTGTTCCCATACATGTGTACCCTTGGAGTTATGTCTCATCGAACAAGGCCCTGCTTCAGTTATGAACTTCTCAGTTATGTCTTATCTGCCCTTATACTAACAAGTAGAAGAAAAAAAATCACAACAATGAACAAAGGTACTTTTATACCAGCTTAATTTACAAACGGTATAAAAGTGAACCCTTTTCTTGACAAGTGACAAGTTGTCACTTGTCAAGTTCATTTAAGTTTAGGTGAAAAGACTAGTTCTCAACACACGGTCCATGTTCTTTAGAAACTTTTTATCTCCAAATGAAAGTACAACATAGTGCCTCTTGGACATCATTTATAGTATTAAGGATTAAAAATGAAGAAACCAACAAGCTTGTGTTACATCTGGTGCAAGTAACCTTTATTGTGTAAGACGACCTGAGATGTAATTCCTTATCCAAATGGAAATGCATATGTCATTATCATAGTTAATGTGATTAGTTGCATGTCCACCTTTATGTTTTGGTCTTGTGCAATGTGGAACTAGACAAATTTGCATCAATCATTATATGTTTTATTGGTTAGGTAGTATCATGTTTTGTTGTGCACAATGGAGTGTCCTAAAGTGTTATTTTATGTCCTAGAGTGTCATAAAATGTTGTACATCATCTTTGTATTTTAGTTTGCATTATGTCATATTTGATGACGACTGATTCCATGATTACTGAAACATGAACCATAATATGCTGGGAGGCTGGATACTGGGAGGTTGGATACTTTCGCATCCATCAGTATTTGATTATTGTTTTCTTAATTACTGTTTGCAGTATGTTTTTTAATTACTGGATACTAGGAGGCTGGATCCTTGGCATCAGGCTAGATACAATTTGGAGTATATTTTAATTGCTGTTTTCTTCTTTTCTTCTTTGATTGTTCGCAGACAAGCGACCAGTAGAAGGCCTTGTGTCCAAACTGGAATCTATGCAACCACATTGCAGATGTGTAAGTCATGCTTCCTTTTTCCTTCTATGTAAAAAAGTTTTTTTCCCACCAAAGACTGGACAGTTTATTCTTGTCATGAAACATCCCCTTACTACAATGTCAAGAAATACGCTTACGATTTATAAATCAAGTTTTTTCCACCTAGTGTATAAGAGCTCAATTGTGACTTTCAAGGGCCTCAAAGTTATTACAGGCAAACAAGCATGTCCCTGTTCTGAATCGCTTGAAATGATTATTGTTGATATCTGATACATTCTTAGCCTCAAAATTATAGCTGGAGTTACCTTGGCTCTACAGTAATCAAATTTTCTTACTTTGAAAAGAAGTTATAAACTCCTCATGTGTTGTGCATGCTGTCATACATTCTCATCATTACCCTAAAATTATTCTCTCTACTTTGCAACTTCAGAAGAGATTAACATGGGTGCATGGGAACAAAAGTCCAAACAAGGATTTTTTTTTTTTCTAGAAAAGTAGTGCATTCTATCATTGTTTTCTAGCTAAGAAGATTGGTAAAGCTTAAACACCGGGCTAAACCTCAGTTGAGATTTTTGGTTTCTGAGAATATAGGCTAAAGGTTGCCTACTGCTATATAAATCCATGAACATTGTACATTTCTAGTAGTCTAGAAGGTACATCAGCTTTTTGTCCTTGTTCAGTTGATATCCTAAGCTTGCATCCTCTAATATTGAAGGAACCCGCTTTGGCTAAATGCAACTATTTCAAAAATGTAGTATTTTTTTATTATAGACGTCACCAAAAAAAAAGTTTTAAGTTTTTGTTGTTAGGTTAGAACTGCTTGTATGTTTCTTGCTAATAGTCACAAACATATTGCACATTTAGTCAAACTGTATTGATAATTCTGTAATAGTGAGTTGATACTTTTTGTTCTTTTTCTCTCAGGAATTTGCTGAAAAATGAAGGTGCTGCATGCTGTGAATAGGGAAATGTTGTGGATATGGAGGGATGTGCTCTGATATGGTTTGCTACTTTTTTTTGTTTCATTTTGTAGTGTTGGTGGATTATGTTTTGTGGTGACAAGTGATGGATGTTTGTGGTTTGGATGTTTAATTGGTATGGAAACAACAGATATGGGATGTGTACTTTATGGTTGGATTATGTTGTGGTTGTACAAGTGAAGAATACATTATGGATGTGTATTGGAAGTTTTTGTTGTATGAACAATACAGTTTGTTAATATGAAATTTGGGTTTTATTGTAATTTGATGTGTGTAGCTTCTTGATTGATATAATGTGTGGTTGATTAATATTATATAATTCTTGACGGAATTTTGGCATGCTTCTCTTGACGGAATTTTGGCATGCACAATATAGTCGTGAAATAGTGCTTTTCATGACGGATTTTGTCCGTCAAAACAAAATGCTTTTATTGACGGCTAAAGGCCGTCATGTAGGCCGGAGTCAAGAAAAGTTTTTGCCTATGTTGACGGTTTCTAAAAACCTCTATTTTGACGGCTAAAAGCAGTCAAGAAAATTACTTAATATGACGGCCAATAACCGTCAAGAAAAGCCATGTCAGCGACCGTCAAGAAAATGTGGAGACTTTTCTTGACTCCGGCCTAGTTGACGGATCTGCAACCGTCAAGATACCCATTTTTTGACAGTTTTTCCCCGTCAAGAAAAGCTTTTATTCTTGTAGTGAACTAGTATTATATAAACACTTATGTTTGGTCTTGAATAGAAGTTAAGTTGTACAAACTGAAATTTATTTAGAGATTAACCAACTTATACAAATAAATAGGAGGATATCCAGTTTTACTGCCTACCCTCGATCACCCTGAGCAAGGTAAGTATACTCCTCGGTTTGTTCATTTACTTCATGCATTGTGCTTCTATTTCATGCTTGTACCTTTCTGTTGGACACGATATTACACGGTCTTGTCTTATGTCTTGTTCCATGAGTTTGCTTATGTCTGGGAGGAGAAATACTACAGGTGTGTGATCAAACCCGAGTTACAATTCATGATAATAGCTTAGGCTTCGCACTGTGCATGCCCCTAAGCCGTACCTTCATGCATGTGCCATGTTCCATGTTCTACCCAGCACCGGCACCAGTAGCACTTCCAGTACCAGCATCACCAAGACCGGGGACCGCCAGAGACTCAGAATCTTTGTCCGATGGATTCTTGGGGCCATGAGGGGATAGTATATGCGGATGAGTAGCTAGAAAATGCCGAACGGACGCTGAAGATGGCGAGGATTCCAGATGATCTGAAGGTGGAGGTTGCGAGCATGCGACACTTCGATATTGCTAGAGCTTGGTATAGGGAAGAGGCTCAGTTGACTGCACCCCAAGTTCCCTGGGCAGACTTTAATGAGCTATTCCAGGAGAAGTTCTTTCCAGACGTAGAGCGAGATGAGCTTCGAAACCAGTTCGAGTGCTGCAGCAGGGGAGCATGACGGTATTGAAGTACACTTTCGAGTTCAGTCGGCTTAGCAGGTTCGCGGAGAACCTCGTCAGCATGCCAGAGGAGCGTGCCAGAAGACTCAAGAAGGGTCTCACCATGGAGCTACGACAGGAAGTCACCATCAAGCAGGCTACGACCTATGTAAGTATTCTCTGGGTCACTCGAGGAGTGGAGAAAGACATGGATCCGAAGCTCAAGAGAGACAAAGACATCGGCAGCAGCAGCTATCAGGCACCAGCGAAGAGGACTAAGATTCAGACAAGGCCACCACAGCCGACAACATTTCAGCATCGCCTTGCCAGAGCTCCAACAGTTCAGCAGCAAAGACAGCCAGGGATCACTTGCACATTCTGTCATCGACCGGGATACCACATCGAGGTCTGTCGTAAGAGGCTCAGACTTTGCTTATTCTGCGGATCAGATGCTCACCAGATGTGGGACTGCCAGTAGGCTACAGCCAGACTAGCAAGAGGACCCCGAGGAGCTGGAGGACCACCTGCTGCACCCCAGAGAGGACCAGCTCTACCCCCTCAGCAGCAGCAATTTGTACAGCACCAGCAGTAGAGAGGAGGACCACATCAGGGACGTGCTTACGTCATGGCTGCAGTTGAGGAGGATAAGGTAGCTCCAAACATGATTACAGCTTCTATCTTTTTATATTCATTTCCTGCCATAGCATTGTTTAATTCTGAAGCCACACATAGCTTTGTATCGTATGAGTTTCTGCATAGACACGACTTCACTTCTGTGCCCACTAGGAGGAACTGTCAGATTATGACAGGAGGAGTAGTAGTGCCATTTAGTGAGATGGTTGATTGCCCTATCACTATTGCTGGAAGGGAGCTTAGGGCTCGATTCCTAATGATGCAATTGCCTGGATTTGACATAGTCCTCGCCATCGACTGGTTGAATGAGCAGTTTGTTGTAATAGACTGCCATGAAGGGAAGGTTACTTTCAGCCCTCCTGGAGTTCCACCGTTCAAGATCAGAGACGGATTGCAGAGAGGCCAGAGGGAGTCTACTTCAGAGCAGTTTCAGAAGACCAGGAGTTGCCGCATCCGCTGATTGCAGAGTTTCTCGATGTCTTCCCCGAGGAGTTGCCAGGATTGCCGCCAGACCGAGATGTAGAGTTCACCATCGACTTAGTGCCCGGATCAGCGCCGAAGTCCCATCATTGCTACAAGATTAACCCGAAGGAAGCTGCATAGTTGAAGGCCCAGATTGATGAGTTGGAAGACAAGGGTTTTATTCGGTCCAGTGCTTCACCCTGGGGAGCACCGGTACTCTTTGTGCCGAAGAAGGATGGGACTGTTAGGATGTGCATCAATTACCGTGCACTCAATAACATCACCATCAAGAATAGATACCTGTTGCCGCGGATAGATGAGTTGTTGATCAGCTCAGTGAGCTAAGGTCTTCTCGAAGATTGACCTTCGGTCGGGGTATCATCAGATGAAGGTTCGGGAGTAGGACATTCCGAAGACAGCCTTCAAAGCCCGCTACGGCCAGTATGAATTCTTAGTGATGCTGTTCGGACTCACCAATACCCCGACAGTATTTATGAACAATTCGAAGACTGAGGAAGAGCATGTTCGGACTCACCAATTCTTAGTGATGCTGATGAATAAGGTTTTCCACAAGTATCTAGATAAGTTTGTCGTAGTCTTCATTGACGACATCTTGATCTATTCGAAGACTGAGGAAGAGCATGTGGAGCATCTACGGATTGTTTTGGAGATTCTGCAAACGGAGAAGTTGTACGGGAAGCTCTCGAAGTGCAAGTTCTTCTTGGAAAAAATGGAGTTCTTGGGGCATGTGGTGACTGGAGAGGGGATTGCTGTGGATCCCAAGAAGATTGAAGCTGTGAAAGCATAGGCACCTCCCAAGTCGGTAGCTGAGATTCATAGTTTCCTGGGGCTAGCGGGTTACTACAGGAAGTTCGTAAAGGATTTTGCCAAGATAGCAGAGCCAATGACGAAGCTTACACGGAAGGATGAAGAGTTCATCTGGAGCGACGCCTGCCAGTCGACATTTGAAGAATTGAAGAGAAGACTCACTACAACGCCAGTTTTAGCTTTGCCATCAGGATCTGGAGGATTCGTCATCTACAGTGATGCATCATGGAAAGGCTTGGGATGTGTACTTGAGCAGAACAAGAGAGTTATTGCTTATGCTTCTAGACAGTTGAAGCCTCATGAGAAGAATTATCCTACTCATGAGATGGAACTTACAGTAGTTATTTTTGCCTTAAAAATGTGGAAGCACTATTTGTGTGGAGAGAGAGTGGACATCTTCATGGACCATAAAAACCTGAAATATGTATTTACTCAGAAGGAACTGAACATGAGGCAACGAAGATGGCTGTAACTCATGAAGGATTTCGACACCAATCTGTAATACCATCCTGGGAAGGCGAATGTGGTAGCAGATGCTCTTAGTCGATATCCGGTTGCTATGTTCCTTACTATAGACCGGCATCTTCTTGAGGATCTTGAGAGTTTAGGGATCGAGATTATTCTTCCGGGAGTTTGAGGGCAGCTCATGCACATGTAGATACAGTCAGGATTGATAGAGAAGATCAAGGAGGCCCAGTTTCTAGATGAGGGACTCTGATGTCTCAGAGGTCAGGCAAAGGCAGGATTGCTTGACGACTTCACCATTGCAGAGGATGGATCCCTGAGGCACGAAAACCAGTTGTGTGTGCCCAAGGATTTGTGAGAGGAGATTATGCAGGAGGCCCACCAGTCGATGTATTCTATTCACCCTGGATCTACCAAGATGTATAAGGATATGCGGGAGTATGTTTGGTGGTATGGGATGAAACGAGAAGTTGCCAGATTCGTTTCTAGATGTCTTGTGTGCCAGCAGGTCAAGGCAGAGCGCCAGAGACCAGGGGGATTACTCCAGCCTTTACCTATTCTGGAGTGGAAGTGGGAACACATAACTATGGACTTCGTCTCTGGTTTACCCCGTGCGCCCGGTGGCAAAGACGCTATTTGGGTTATCGTGGACAGACTGACGAAATCCGCTCACTTCATTCCATTCAAGGTAGGGCTATCGACCGAGAATCTTGAGGACCTCTACATGCGTCAGATCGTGTGGATTTACGGAGTGCCAGTGAGTATTGTTTCAGACAGGGACATCCGGTTCACGTCACACTTCTGGAGGAGTCTACAGCTGAGTTTGGGTTCACAGTTGAAGTTCAGCACCACTTATCATCCACATACAGACGGGCAGTCCGAAAGGACCATCCAGACATTGGAGGATATGCTGCGGGTTTGCGCACTCGACTTCGACGGATCGCGGGAGGATCACTTGCATCTTGTGGAGTTTGCATATAACAACAGTTATCAGGCTAGATCGAGATGACACCTGTTCGAGGCACTATATGGACGGAGATATCGCACACCTTTATCTTGGGACGACGTTGGCGAGAGGACTTTGCTTGGGCCAGAGATGGTGGTAGATTCAGCCGAGAAGGTCAGACTGATCAGAGAGCGTTTCCGAGTTGCACAGGATTGACAGAAGCACTGGGCGGACAGTAGCAGATGGCCCCTGGAGTTCATAGTTGGAGATAGAGTGTTCCTAAAGTTCTCGCCGATCAGCGGCGCCATTTGTTTTGGCAGAGGCGGGATGCTCAGTCCTAGATACATCGGGCCCTTTGACGTGACGGTGCGGATTGGTGAGGTAGTATATCGACTAGCGCTTCCTGCTAGCTTGGAGGGAGTACACGACATTTTTCACGTGTCCCAACTTCGATGCTACATTCCAGATCCGAGTCATGTGGTGGACTACTCAGAGCTAGAGGTGGGCCCAAGCTTGACCTATATAGAGCAGCCGATGGAGATTCTTGATCGGAGGGAGAAGCAACTGCGGAATCAGACTATACCACTTGTTCGAGTCATGTGAAGACATCACTCTCCAGGAGAGTCCACATGGGAGTGCGAGGAGATGCGGGAGCGCTATCCTAGTTTGTTTGTTTGATTGTACTTTTGTTTTTAAGAATTTTAAATTCAATAAATGGCTTGTATTTGAATATTCGTTGTGATTTTGTTTTGAGATTTTATTTGGTTGTCCTTGAATTTCGAGGGAGAAATTTTCTATGGGGGAAGCTTTGTACCCCGCTTTCCAATTTTATAAATTTTGAATGATTAAATATTTGATTAATTGTATCTAGTAATTATTTTGGAAATCATTTCAAGTTGTGAATTTTTTATTTAACTAAAAGCTAATGAAGCTTTTTGGTTTGCTATAAAAACTAATTAAATTAGAATTTTTTTATGATAACTTTTGTAGTTAGATTTTGAAGTGATAGCCTTGGGCTCATTGCTGGGCTCTTGAGATTGTGGGTTGAAGTTAGGCCAGCGTTTGAAATCCTTATTAATCGGCTGTTTGAGACTCAAGAATGAAGACATCATTTTTCCCGCCCAAATTTTGTTCTAACCAAATTTCTTCAACTTCCTATTTAAACACTCGAATTGCCATCCTTCAATTTCTAACCAACTCTGGAGAATCAATTCCCCATCACTCCTCTTCTCTTGTTGTCCTTCTTCAAGCTAGGGATTCTCGAAACCTAAATAATTCTTTGGCAGAAAGCAGCTATGGCGTTGCAACATCATATCGGCGGCTGAGTTAGCACGGAGTCGTACTACAAGGTGTTTGCCATTCCAATCACGGTGAGGTGATTCTTCCGGCGGCCATTTCCTTCAGATCGGCGGCTCGTGAACAACCTTCGACTATTCGTTCTCATTTCTCCTTCCGATGAAGTCGGCGGCAAGATCGGTGAGTATCGATTGAACATCGATTTGACCTGTACAAATTTTTGGAATTTTTGAAGAAAATTGTTCGATCTCTTATCTTAGTATTCGTCGGCAGTTGGTGGCGCAATTGGACTGATCTACAAGGAAGGATGGTTCTTCGAAGAGGAAGAATTGATCGGTAAGTTACTGATTGATTTAATCATTATATTTCTTCCTTCCGATTCTTGAGATCCTGAACCGAATTTGTCGACAGATAGATGAGATCTGGTTGTTGATCAAGGCGTCACTCGATTGATCTACGAATTCGAGTTTAGGTGATTTAACTCAGTTTTTTGCCTCCTCATTGAAATTTTGTTTGAATTCGTTGTTTGTCTGGAGATTGTTTTTGAATCGATGAGATCTTTTAAAGCTTTCACTTATACTTGTTTAGAGCTTGATCCTTGTAATCTTGGGGTCAATTCTAGTATTTTTGAATTCGTGAAGAAACATAGGAGGTATAGCTTTGTCGTTTTGTTACCTGAACACCACTTGTTTGTTGTAATGCCCCAACAGGGACATAGGGGTATTCCAAACACGCGGGGTTCGTGTCTATATCGCGAGCGTGTCTCAGTTTCGGTGGGACTCGTCGACTTCAGGTATTACTCCTTCTCCATCTCAGTTTTGCTCTTAATCGTTGGAGATTATAGCTTTGGTCGGTTTTGTTGATCGAAGCAGGATTTGGTGACGTGTTCACATGCGTATGTATCGCCATGTTCGTGTCAGATTTTTGTTGCTCCTTGGTGTCAATTCGTGGTGGGGGTGTTAGCAGTTTTGCAAGATTTTCGATTTGGTTATAATCTTATATTTTTGTTGTGTAACTCCTTACTGCACTTGAAGGAATACATGACCATTATTTTCAAACAAGTTATGGAGGGGCTCGGGTTCATTTTCTGTGTGTGATTTAATTACAGTGATCACTCTGAGCACTTGCATCTTCTTTTATGATCACTTGTTAAGCAAGCCATAAAGTGTGGTAGGAAGAGCTAAGTTTCCAGAGAAGGTTTGGCTGTGTTTTTTTTTTAGTCTGCTGCCAACTTGATTTCAGCTAAGGTTGGACCTGGGTTGGTAGATCAGTTAACATTTTTGTTAAATAAGTTTTTAGGGAAGTTCTCAGGGGTTTGGTAATAGTTAAAACAAGGTAAGCCTTGGAGATGTTACTATGGTATGTAATACCTTATTTACAAGACAAGTTTATTCTGAGATGATTGGCACAGTTATAGGTTAAAAATCAGATCATGGGCACTGGTTCAAGCCAAATCTTTGTCTTAGCATCTATAGTTAGCTTATATATATCTAAATCTATACTCTACTATATATATTAATAGGTGAGTGAATGTTGGATAGATTCATACCTATTATCCTTTAACTATAATACAACTAGTATTATATAAACACTTATGTTTGGTCTTGAATAGCTGTTAAGCTGTTCAAACTAAAATTTATTTAGGGATTAACCAACTTGTACAAATAAACAGGAGGATATCCAGTTTTACTACCTACCCTCGATCACCCTGTGCAAGGTAAGTATACTCCTCGGTTTGTTCATTTACTTCATGCCTTGTGCTTCCATTTCATGCTTGTACCTTTCTGTTGGACACGATATTACACGGTCTTGTCTTGTGTCTTGTTCCATGAGTTTGCTTGTGTCTGGGAGGGAAAATACTACAGGTGTGTGATCAAACCCGAGTTACAATTCATGATAATAGCTTAGGCCTTGCATTGTGCACGCGAGCCCTAAGCCGTACCTTCATGCATGTGCCATGTTCCTTGTTCTACCCAAGACGATCACATACTCTGGATGTATTTCATATATTACTCTGGATGTATTTCATATTTTACCCAAGCCGATCACATACTCTGGTGTTCATTTCCGCATGCTTATTCTAGTTTCTGGTTTGAGATTCATTGCATGTTCATATTTCTTCTTCATGTTGTTTTGATCATTACCTTGGATATATATATTTCGCTCCGCTCCTGATTGGATATGTTGCAAGTGAGTTAGAGGCCATTTGTGATACCTACTACGGGCAGGAACCTAGAGGTACCTTGGAGCTAGCTGGTGTTGCTTTGGACCTAGAGGCCGCGGAGGCTTAGTACCTTTCCTTTAGTATTTCATATCTTCATTGTATTAGAGACTTCAGATACTTTACATTTGCAGGATGAATGTAATAATTCATATATTGTACATTGATTCTAGGATTCGCTTATATAGATGTTGTGTTTGTATTCATTCATATCTGGACTTGATAGTTTCCCTAGCTTGGTACAGCTTACTTTGTCGTGTCCAACGACGAAAAATGGACGTGTCCGACTCGTGTTCGGTTATTCGGGAGCGGGTCGTGACACTCGGACCCTAACCTAGTCAACCCTACTAGTTAGAGCCTAACTAGGAGTACCAAACCCAAGTATACATATATTTAAGGGAATTTTAGAGGTTTAATTGCAGCCGTATACAATATTCCCTTATATATTTGGCTTGGTCAAACATTTAACCAAAATAGGAAACCTATTAATAATAGTATAATTTGGGGAACCAAATCCTATCCAAATTAGATCAAACCAAAGCCCATGCACTAAATATAAATATACCTATCAAATTCTAACCATCTGCCTCTCTCATAACCTACTACAAGAATAAGGACTTTTCTTGACGGTGATTCCCCGTCAAGAAATGGGTATCTTGACGGTTGCAGATCCGTCAACTAGCCCGGAGTCAAGAAAAAACCCCCCCTTTTCTTGACAGTCGCTGACAGGGCTTTTCTTGACGGTATTTGGCCGTCATATTAAGTAGTTTTCTTGACTGTTTTTAGCTGTCAAGATAGCAGTTTTTATAAACCGTCAACGTAGGCAAAAACTTTTCTTGACTCCGGCCTAGATGACGGCCTTTAGCTGTCAAGAAAAGCATTTGTTTTGACGGACAAAACCCGTCATGAAAAGCAGTAATTCACGGCTATTATACAATATGATATGAATTAAAGTTGACGTTTGACAACCGTCAAGAGAAGCTATCCAAAGTACCATCAAGAGAAGCATGCCAAAAATTCTGTCAAGAATTATATAATATCAATCAACCACACATAATATCAATCCAGAAGCTACACACATCAAATTACTATAAAATCCAAAGTTTATATTAACAAAATGTATTGTTCATACAACAAAAACTTCCAACACACATCCCAGCACATGTATTCTTCACTTGTCCAACCACAACATAATCCAACCATAAAGTACACATCCCATATCTGTTGTTTCCATACCACTTAAATATCCAAACCACAAACATCCATCACTTGTCACCACAAAACAAAACCCACCAACACTACAAAAATAAAACAAAAAAAGTAGCAAACCATATCGGAGCACATCCCTAGCCATATCCACAGCATTTCCCTATTCACAGCATGCATGCACCTTCATTTTTCAGCAAGTTCCTGAGAGAACAAGAACACAAAGTATCAACTCAGTATTACAGAATCTGAAGGCTAGCTATATTGAAAAAGTGTAAACGTTAGAAAGAAATATCTCACAAAAACTTCTAAGATGCACTAAGATATCCTTATTTGACTGGTGATTTCCATTCAGCAAGCACTTTGATTGCCCAAACAAGAAATTTTTTGAAGCATTAGAATATTTAGTTTGACTTAATGAAAAAAAAATAATTTCTTCCTTACAGACTAGCAACAATACTTGCATAATCCTATAGTTGTTGAGTTTGTGTGGTATCTGGGACCCTTATATCACCTACTTAACCCCAAAGGGCATGAAGTCATTTATTTGGAAAAAAATCCCTTTGAGCATTCATATTGGAGGCCAGTAACTAAAACTCAGATAAGTTATTTAACAAGTACGAGTGCTCACCTTACTTGCCTCCATGAGGATTGATACACAACTCAAAAGACCCCCAAATCCCTGATACCACTATATCTATCACATACTCAACCCCAAAGACCAAAACTGATACATAAACCCAAGACCTAAAGCCTCTGAACTAGTTTAGGATATCAGATATCTACTCTAACATTCAAATTAGAAATCATCCTAACTAACATATCAATATATATACCTTCATATGAAATTAACTATACAACTAATCTATTGATACCTCAAGCTAATACTCTAACATCTAAAGCTAACCCCAAACTCTGGTACAAACTAACATCTAATAAATCTGATACTAACCTCACATCTATGATACACAACTGATCCTTTGATATGTACAATAGAACCCCAAAGCCAAACTCTGAAACTCAAACCCCTCTCTAGATATCCTAAGCCCAAAACCAATAGACAACTACCCTGCATTGCTCCTACTACTACTGCTACTGCTACTGCAAGCTACTACTGCTGCATTTGCTATTACAAATGCTCAAAGAGCCTGCTGCTGCTGCTGCATGCTACTGCCCTGCTAATGCAAAAACAAGCAATGGCCAAGGCAAGCCAATGCTTGCTGCAACACCAAGGCAAACAATTGCCTTGGCAAGTTGCTGCTGCTTGGGCTACTGCCGCTGCTTGCATTGCTGCTTGCATTGCAATGCAATGCAAGCCCAAACAGGCCTGCAAGCTGCCACTCAAAGCCAAGGCAATGGCCGATATAATCCATCATCAAAAACTAACCACTATCATACATTATATAATTTTTCGTGAGCAAAGGGGGGGTCTTCAAATAACATAGAAAAAATGATAGTCAACAAATTAAATAATCCACTGATACTCAACAAAAGTATAACATAGAAAAAAAATAACCTGGACATTGCCTTTGATAGATAAAGTATGGGCTCAGAGTTTAGTAAAGGCTTCTTGAAAAATATTTCCAACCCCAATGTGTAGCCAATAAACAATTCGTCCCATTATGAAATTGATACTCCAAGTTATATTGATACTCACAAATTTTAAATGTAGTATCAGTACCCAAAAATTTAGCTCAATGTGTAAAATATATCAAAATTTTATATTGATTGCTCGAGGAAATGAAGGATCAAGGGATCGAACTTACTGTTGTGACATTCAACATGATAATTGATGCTCTGTGTAAAGAAGGAATGGTTGAAAAAGTTTATAAATTATTAGATGTGATGATTCAAAGAGGTTTGGACCTCGATGTAGTACCATACAATACCTTAATGGATGGAAATTGCTTAATACAAGGCCATGGAGTCTGGCAAACTTGGTTTAAAAATATCCATATAGATGTCCTAGCAAACTATGCATCGAAGCTGATACACCATGTGTTCTTATCATGCAATAAGAAAATAACTTTGCCCATAGAACAAATGCATTCTTAGTTTCTCACAAGGGGCATGTATTTTCGGGTTTTTAAATAGAACCAAAACAAGTTAACATTAAGTTTCTGGATCTCTATGTTAGGGTACCATCAGATTTGTTTAATATGTATAGTAATTTGTCAACGCTTCTTTAAAGTGCAATTGCATGATAGGATAGAAAAACAAACACAACTCTATGATGGCTTATTAACAGTAATTTTGTTAAAAGCAAAGAATCAAAGAATAGATGAGATAATCAAATAGCAATGGCAGCAGTACCATAGGGAATCCTCTGTCAAATAGTTCGATGCCAACCAACGAAACTACCGGAACCATCCCCAGAGGACTAAAAAATCTGTAGTCACACAGACTCTTCATGGTGAGCAAGCACATGTATAAGCTATTCCTAAGAAAAATAACTTCATTCGGAATATTCATATGTTACTCAACTTGTTCATGCATGGAAAAGAGGGAGAACATTAGTTGATTGGAAACCTATTTGGTTACAGATAATTGGAACTTGGAAGATAATAAATTTCAGTTCCAGAATTGAACCACTCCAAAGACTTCAGTACTTTTGTTATACAAAAGCAGAAGAACAAATTCCTAGAATCTAATGAATATTATGTGCAGATCTTGTGGGCAAGTAAGGATATTTGCTTGGCTTTGAAATTAAAATATGAAAGAAATAAGCTATATGATCTCATCAAAATTTCATTAAAAATCAAATAATATATACAAACATTATATAGGTAAAGCAAGTATATGCTAACATATAAGAGATGAGTGCTGAAAAAGACTTACTTGTTAATGCAGCTGATACATTCACTTCAATTTGAGTCAATTTTCACTTCAAGATTATGTATTTTTTGCTAAGAATATGCATAACCAAGCAATTCAGATCATTTTTTTGTTGTTGCTCCTTCCAATCTATTTTCTCCATATTGTTTTAGTCTGATACCATCCAATATTCTTGCATACACACAAAAAAAATGAACTCAACATTTGAGAACTTCATAGCATCTAATAGTGTAAAGAGGGATATATTTTTCATTCCACAAACTACCTATTCCTATAGTCTCTGCAGCAGAGGCTGATGCACATATATGTGCATCCACTGCAGTTGCCTACTAAAGCTAATGATGATGCTTCAATTACAGCTACTAAGCACATTAAGTGGACAATCAATGCTCCTCAAAGAAAGAAGTGGATTACTAAGCACATTACGGATTATAGTTAACACTTATCTTATACAACCATTTCTTTGGCAATAATAATGTCACGGCAGAACATATAATGGGAAAATTTAAAGGGAATAGAAGAAAAAAAATGAATGGAGGAGTTATACCTTTCGGCATCAACATTTATAGCCTTCAAGAAGGCGATTAGGGCATCGAGCGCATTCTTTTGCACCGGAGCATCGAATTCTCTATTGTCTTTCAAAACAAAGAATCTACCGAACAAAAAATGATCAGTTATGCAAAGTTTTCCATCATCGACATCAGTTCTTACACATAAAAAATCCTAAAATTTCCAAACAAAGAATTTAAGAAAAACTAGGTCAATTTTGACTTCGAAAATGCAAAGTGAACACAAAAAATGTCTTATCTCGTATCTACTGTGGCACGACGGAGGACTTCCCAGAGAGGGAACCGCTACTTATCATCGTTCGACGCCGCCGTCCTTATTGAAGCGGATGCGATCCACCTTTCCCTTTTTGACATGATAAATTGTAGATCTTCCCTAAAATAGAACCAACTCCAAAGCCCTAAAATGATAAATTTTACAAATTTTCAGAAATTAAGAAATGGAACCAACTTCAAATCCCTAAAATAAAAAAATTCACAAATTTGTAGAAACCAAAAGAGGAAAAGTTCTTTTTTTCATCTATATCATCAACATAACCCAAAAAAAGAAAGAAACCCTAATAAAACCCTAAGAAATGGTACCTCATGTCCTCGAGGTCGACGTCATCATCGTCAAAATCTGTCTCCTCGGCCAAAACGACGTCAATGGTCGATCGCGACGTCGAAGCAGCGGAGCACGCCGTCGTGCCTCTTCTTCTTCTTCTTCCCACCGGACCTCTTCTTCTTTCCGAGATCGCTCTTTCTTTGCAAGGGGAGGACGACAAGAGATGGCACGGCGGAGTGCTCCGCTTCTTCAACGACCGGGATCAGAACGGCTGGGCTCGAAGAAGAGAAGTAGGAGAAATAAAGGGAGGAAGAGAGGAAAGGACTCGAAGAGGAGAGGAGGAGAAATGGAGAGAGGAGTTGTTTCTGAGAGAGAATTTTTTTCATCGGGAAAAATTTGCTGCTCCTCTCCATAAAAATAACCACAGCCGTCAACAAATATAAAAAATTTGAAAAAATTACTATAATGGTAGCCAAAAAATTTGCGCCAATTTTTTGCACATACATTAGTTGACGGTTTTTATCAATCCGTCAACAGAAAAAATTGTGTTTCTTGACGGATCCTCTAAAATTGTCAACTATTATGGTAAAAATTAGCTAAACTAACTTAAAATGTGTGCTTTTTTGACGTATACCTAAAACCGTCAAGATAACCACTATTGTTGACGGTTTTTGATGATCGTTAACTCATAAACCGTCAAGAATCGCCATTTTTCTTGTAGTGACCGTCCACTACTCCACAAATTCCCCCAAACCTAGCGGCCACCACTCCAAGGCTGACCCCTCACAGCCGACCACCTATCCTTCTTAAAACCCTATTTTTTCCTCGAATTACGCACCATCACCACTACTCACTTGACACCCTCGACGTCCTCTTCCACCCTAGCAACTATATGAGCAACCATGCGGCTATTAGAGAGGTGCACGGTGCGCTACTTGGGCCGAAACTCCGCCAAATCGAAGTCTAAAACATCACAGCAGGTTAGTCGACTTTTAGAGGATGTTTCACCCACTTTTTCTCATCCGTTTTACTTCAAACCAAACCTGAGAGTTACCTTTGTGTGTCTACTCCAACCTCTGGTTTCCAGATCCCCTAGTTCCAAGCAGTTTTCCCGTGGCGTCGATTCTATGACAGGGTATCCAGAATCGACGAATTTTGTTACAGGCCACTTTTTGCCAATCTAAGTTCAGTTTCTAACCTTTTTATATTTTTATTCAGAACCTAGACGTCGATACCTTTCCGAAGCATATCTGAAAGTTAGGTTTGGCACCTCGTTTACTATTTTTAAAAATTCATGACATTTGTCATGTCACCCAACTCTGAAAAAATTACGTTTTCCTTGTGTCCAAAAGTATCTAAACTCCATGAATCCTTACTAAAATTTATGTTGTGCAAGGTTTAAAATTATAAATACTATGTTAACTAATTTATGGGATTTTTATAGAATTTATTAATTTTATTTAATCATTGTTTCGGGACTAAAATAATGGGTCGAATTGAGGAAGTCATATGTGGCATTGACATAAGACCTCTTGTGAAAGGGTTCCCCATTGAAAATATAATTATAACAATATATAAGTATTTATAGATAAATTCCAGAATTTAAACATATTATTTTTTATAATTGTAAAGTATTTATGAGAGGGTTTAGTACTTATATGTACTTATATAAAAGATGTAGTGTCGTACAACGTTATGGCAACTAGGAGGCGTCAATAGTCATATAATTTATATATGGTATGTCGATGTAGAATTTTAAATATATTATTATATGTGAGCTTGGCAGGATCGACAAGAACACCAGAGTTGGTCAGGACCACCCGCAGACAGCAGTTACAGGCAAGCGTGCCTTGCCTTCGTTACAGATCTTTATTTTCTGTCTTGTTGTTCTTTTTTATTAGCATTGCATGATAGAGGACATCGATACTTAGTGTCCATTTATAGACGGGTGTCGATGTCATGATAGTGACATCGAGTATTGACATTAGGTATTACGTACATACTAACGTGTCCATTTACACGATTGACCACAGGACACCGACACATTCATGATGCGAGGTTTACATGACTATTCGTGGTATTGACCTCATGTTAGCATTCTAGATTTCTTTATCAGTATTGGTATTACTTTCGAGATGATTGTACAGACTTGACATTGCTAGATTCTAGACATGGAGATTGGGGAGAACTTGACTACAGTATCAGACCTATTGTCGTGTGGCCCGTTGTTTAGTGACCTTTATCTCTGTAGCAGAGTAAAAGATTATCTCTGTCGAGAATTGCTCGTCTTTGGTGCCACGACACAGGTACTGGGAACAATATCCTGCTGAGGTGCTAGTGAGCCTTAGTGGAAGGGGTCTAGTATTCTAGAAAAGTATCTCACTTGCATAGCACATAGACGGATACAGTAGTTTGCCTTAGTTCATATTTTCATTTTTGTAGCTTGGCATGTATATTATGCACCTTGCTAGTTCCCTAAGGACCTGGCTATTTCCCAGGCTTAGACGAAGCTGAAGACTACCCGGAGGTTTACGGTTCGGAAGCTGAGACCGGAGGCGTACCGGCGCAGGAGGATGAGATAGTGCTAGAGGACTTCTCGTGATCATGTTACATTCATATTTAGTTTTGCTACATTATTTTCTTTCCTTTTCATCAGACTTGTAGTGGATTTGTATTTTGTTTCTTTCTCTGTGGTTTCAGAATGTTTTACTCGCACAGACTGTATCACTTTTATTGCTGGATATTTGAGACATTTGCTTATTTATTCTTGATCTCTTTGTGGACTCTGTAGATGTGATTAGATGTATCTACCTGTGGACTGTGTTGTATTTCTGGATGTTATCATGATTTACAGCTTAAGTATTTTGCTAATGGGCTTGTTGTGTAGCTTGGCCCATTGATGAAGTACTGCTGGCATGTATTCATATTCCTGTTCCTACGTTGTTTGGAATTGGGACGTTACAAACATGAAACAACTCAAAAGCTACTACAAGAAAAATACCACGTTATAACGCCTGAAAAAGAGCTATTATAACGGTCCATATATAAGTGTTACAGAATTTCAGCAACACCACATAATATGACAATTTTGAAGAGTTTTTGGCCTATTATAAGGCTTTATAACGCTAAACATTATATATTGTTCATACATATGTAACGTTGTTATACACAATCGTTATAAAAAGTAGTAAAAAAATTAGAATCCCACTCGAACACCCGCTCAAACCCAATCCCTAAATCAAAACCCTAATTCCCTTTCCTCTCTCTCTCTCTCTCTCTCTCTCTCTCTGCCATTTTCCTCCTCATCTTATTTTCTTTCCCGATCCCTAAATCAGAAAAATTAGAACCATCCTTCCCTTTCCTCTCGCATTCGAGAACCGTTATCTTCTTCTCCTCCATAAAGAGGAAAAGCTAAGAAGAAGGAGGACTAATGGTGCCGACTAGATTCTATAGTCGTGCCCCCCTCTTTTGTACGCTTGTTTCCTCTCCGCCTCCAGAGCCTCTTCGATTCACACTCGGTAAGCCTAAATCCCACCCAAATTTGTAACATATTCATTCAAAAATGGAAATACTTAAGTGAATCGTACGATTTTCTCCTTATTTATCATTTTTCTATGAATCCAGGAGGTTTTGCATCTCTCTCCTCGATCGATTCTTCTTTTGGGTCACTACAAAAAAATAGGGTTTTGGTGATGGAAGATTACCGACGAAAATTTCCGTCGCTAATAGCGACGACTGAGCGACGGAATCGTAAAGGATTTTCGTCCAATTATAAAGTAAAATATTAATTATTTTTTATTGTCCACAAGTGTCGACAAAGAGTCGCTTGTTCGTCGGTAATGTAGCGACGGAGGTAAATGTCATCGCTAAGTAGTCGCATAAATGTCAGTAATTGGCGGGAAACACACGTGAATGTGGCGCCAAAGTTTGTGTCAACTTAGCGACGGACATGGCTTCCGTCGCTACGTCAAGTCCGTCGCTAAGTCGTCGCAGAGTTGTCGTAATGTTGTCCAGATTTTCGTATTGCCTAGAATTTTGTGCTTCCAGGGCGATGAATTTTTGAACCATTTAATTCGAATCGAGGGGGGTTCATTTCCCTCCCGAACTCTCTCCCTCTCCAACTCTCCTCAAGAGCCCCCCGACGTCCGAGGTGCGCTGACGAGCCCTCCCACCCGTCCTACGTGCCCGCCACCAATGAGCCTCCCTCTCATAGGTACTACTCTCTCCTCTCTCTTAGGGTTAGGGTTTGGGTTAGGGTTTGGGGTTAGGGCTAGGGTCTGGGGTCAGGGTTAGGGTTCGGGTTAGGGTCTGGGGTTAGGGTTAGGGTTAGGGTTTGGGTTAGGGTCTGGGGTTAGGGTTCTGGTTAGGGTCTGGGGTTACAGTTCGGTTTAGGGTTTGGGTTAGGGTTAGGGTTAGGGTATGGGGTTGGGTTAGGTTCAGGTTTGGAGTCGAGGTCGAGTTCAGGTTTGGAGTCGGGGTTGAGTTCTAAGTATATATGTATATATTTTTATATTTTGATACTAATTAGGAGTATATTAATAATTTGAGCTATTGCATGAAGCATAATAAGGTTGAAGCATGTAAGGTTGTAAAGCAATCGGTAAGGGTGTAAAAGCATGTAAAAGAAGAAATTTGATCTATTGCTTGTAAACCAATCGGTAAGGGTGAGTACTATTTCATTTAATTTCAAAACTACTAAGAAATAATACTAGAAATACTTATAATTATGCCTAGATGTATAAAATATTTTTTAAATATTAATAATTTATTAATAATTATTTGTTTTTCGATACCAAAAATTCGATACTCTGATCCGAAACCGCTGATACTACCGATATCGTCGATACCGATACTCATAGGAATGGTCCGATATCGATACTCAGTGTTCTAAATGGCGGCCACCTAGCTAGCCCGCTGGGAATGGTCCGATATTGCCGATATCGATACTCAAAGGAATGGTTCGATACCGATTCCGATACCGATACTCATAGGAATCAGACCATTCCTATGAGTATCGGTATCGACAATACTACCGATATCGCCGATACTGTCACGACCCGCATCCGCTTTTTGGATACGAGCCTGTGTCCAAGTCCAGCCAACGCCGCAGTATCGACGGTAGAATGCTGTATATAAACTCATGGGCACAGGAGTCTAGAACAATCAAGATAATCTATATCTTATCTACAAAAATAAGAGAATACAACTAACTCAAATGAGACTGAATAAGGAATGATAATATAAAATAAAGTATCCAGTTTATCATGAATTCAAATTATGTACGGTGGACACAAATCCACTACCAGTAGACGAAAATAAAATAGAGATATAAAAATGAAATAACTGAGTCCAAACTGCTAATCATCAAGATACCCTCAGTTGCAGTGGTACCGTGGTCCAATGCTGGCTCAAACCTGCTCGTCTGCACCTGGCTCTAACTCGGCTAAACCAGAAGAGATCATCAGGTCCTCAGAGGACTAGCAAGATATATAAAAACATGCCTACTAATATGACAGTAACATGTATGGAAGATAAGAACAGTGTAAGAAGAACATCTAAGAACGACATGTCATGTGGGAAACGTAATACTAGACTTGGCTCACAATCAATCGAATAACTCCTATAGCTTGTAGTACAATGCAAGATACTCCCATTCTATAGTTTGTTTCAATTGTAGTACAATGCAAGATACTCCCAATTGAGAAAAGCCAATTCTAGTATCAATCTTCTCTCCTAAAGGAATCAAATCAAGGGCATAGCGACAATGACAATCTCACAAAAAGCACAAGAACAAGAAAATCCCCACGATAAGCAATGATGGAAAACAAGAACAATTCTACGTGCATGCGTAACGAGAAGACAAGTAAAGTAGATGATAAAGCAAGTACAATATGAGAAGCAACATGTAAATATTGCATGAGTTCAGCAATGTATACTTGCCTGTGGTCCTGAGCTGTGGATACGGGTCAGAATCCGTATTGAGGTCCAAGTAACCTGTTTGATAATTGTAAACTGTCAATAACTTTAATCAAAATTGAATCCTACCTACTTGGGTTTTATTATTAGAAAGGCTTTTAGAGCAACCCTAACTCTTATTATATTCTAATTGGGTTTATTCAACTCAGTCCCTTACTAATTAGTTGGTAAATAGGACTTATCGCTGTATTTTAGCATAAGTCTAGATGGTATCTTAGGATACACCTACACATGTAAGTCCTTGATTCCTCTTGACACTAACTTATTCTTGATATCCCTATGATCCTCCTCTTGTAGGATATCCTAATCCTTTTCCTGGCACACCTTAATGAGACTATTCAATACTCATAATGGACCCACTTATTGTCAGATACCACTACTGATATACATTACCTGTGTTGTATCCACAGTTTGCATGACCTTCCAAAGTTAATTGCAGTCCAGTACACCCGTACTGTTGCTGTTCACTACTGTTACTGCTAACCTATGTTATGTTCTGATGTCTCTTCTCTTTCTACAGATACATGTTGCACACAAGGTATGAGTGTTTCCTCTAATACTTGGTATTCGAACTGGAACCTACTCTAGCATGACACACACATAGTTTGGCACTTATCCTACGGATATAGATACAGAGGTCTGCTCATTAATCATAGAGTTCCCTCTAACACTTTATACATCTGGTCATGCCTTACATTAAATAACTTATTAATATCAGTTGACTATAGTCATGGTCCTACTTGTAATATGACTGCTAAGCTTGGCAACCTACCCAGAGAGCCTCCTCCCTGCCCCAATTCGTAGTGTTACTATAGGTTATGCCAGGATAATTCTCCATTTCACACTTGCATAGCTTCCTACTGAAGTAACATTTTTCTAGTATAACTAGGTTGCACCTGCTGTTGCTATTCCCTCTATCACAATACAGGGCTGTATCACTCAAGGGAAGTGAATACTACATTGATCGACCTGAGGTCAACCTCTGCTACAGGAGAAATTCTATAAAAAGGAAATGAACATATCTCTCCATTTTTCAGTATCCTTTGATACACTCGAACCTTCTAATTTTCTGATACTCAACTATATGCTCAGGTTACATACTCTAAGAGTATCCTAGACTAAAGACAAGACACTAAGCCTATAACTCATTTCAGGTGTCTAAATTGCCTTTTTCCAGACTGGCTTATCATTTGCAATTTTTCTGATACGTACATCCCGACCCATAAATGATATCTTACTGACACAGGAATACGATACCTCGACTAATGTAAAATAGGGAGCCCTCTATGGTTGTAGAGAATAATTATTGTGTGTTTTTTATTGATGGACTACTCCACTACTTATAGGGAGTCTAGCTCCTCTTCATATTATATTTTCCAATGTGGGACTAAATCCCTTATTAGTTCTCAACACTCTCTCTCAAGATGGGCGATAGATATTAATCATTCATATATCTTGTTACATAGCTTCAACAGACTTACTGAACTAAGACCCTCAGTCAGACAGTCTGCCACTTGTTCTTCTGAGCGAACATGATCAATCTTCAGTATCCCTTGTTGCAGCTTTTCTTTGATGAAGAATCGATCGATCTCGATGTGCTTCGTTCTGTCGTGCTGAACTGGATTGTTAGCTATACTTATTGCAGCTTGACTATCGCTCAGAAGACGTAACGGTGCTCCCTTGTCCTGCTTCAACTCTGTCAGCAACGCTTTCACCCACAGCAACTCCGACACTCCTAAAGCCATTGCTCTGTATTCTGCTTCAGCTATAGACCATGCTACCACAGACTGTTTCTTGCTTCTCCATGAGACCAAGTTTCCTCCTACAAATACACAATATCCCGTGGTAGACCTTCTATCGTCTATGCAGCTTGCCCAGTCGGCATCGTAGTATCCCTCGACTTCTATCCATCCATTCTTCTTGAACCATAGCCCTTTTCCCGGCGTCCCTTTCAGATATCTCAATATATGAAACACTGCATCCATATGACCCGTTCTTGGATCATGCATGTAGCGACTTACTACACTCACTGCAAATGAGATATCAGGGCGAGTGTGCCCCAGATAAATCAATCTCCCTACAAGTCGTTGATATCTTTCACGATCAACTGGCTCTCCTACTTCTGCTCCCAACTTACACTTCTGGTCAATTGGAGTGACTGCTGCTTTGCATCCCAGCATCCCTGTCTCCTTCAGCAGATCTAGTGTGTATTTTCTCTGTGAGAGAACAATTTCTTGTTCGCCTTCACACACCTCGATACCTAGAAAGTACCTCATCGCTCCTAAATCCTTCACTTCAAACTCCTTTGCGAGTTTTGACTTCAGCTTAGTGATCTCGGCTTCATCATTACCTGTGATTACTATATCATCCACGTATACAGCAAGTATAGTGATGTGGCCTCTTACATGCTGAAGAAAGACCGTATGATCTGTATTTGCTTGATGGTATCCCATGCTTGTAACAGCCTTTCTGAATCTGTCAAACCAGGCTCGAAGAGATTGCTTGAGTCCATATAGCGATTTCTTTAGTTTGTACACTTTTCCATGCGACATTCCTCCGTTTGATTCTGTAGCGTAGCACCCTGGCGGGAGTTCCATATACACTTCTTCTTGTAGGTCCCCATGGAGAAAGGTATTCTTCACATCTAATTGGTATAGCTTCCACCCATAGTTTGCTGCAATGGAGACCAGAGTTCTTACGGTGCTCATTTTTGCTACTGGAACAAACGTCTCATCATAGTCGATGCCATATGATTGTGTGTATCCCTTTGCCACCAACCTTGCCTTGTATCGTTCCACCTTTCCTTCTGACGTCTTTGTGTACACCCATTTGCATCCCACAGTTTTCTTCCCTTTGGGTAATGGAACCAGCTCCCACGTCTTATTTTTCTCCAGTACCCCAAGTTCTTCCATCATTGCAGCTTTCTACCTTGGATCTTTCTTTGCTTCCTGCCAACTTTTGGGCTACGAAGTAGAGTCTAATGATGCAATGAAGGCTCAATAATTTGAAGAAATATTAGAATAAGACAGGTAGTTGGCAATATCATGTTCATAATCATCAAAATGACTAGGAGCCTTACCCGTATTGATGCGAGAAGTTCTCCTTAAGGGAGCAATAGGTGGTGGAGAGATCATACCATCGGAGTCAGAGAGATCCACATCAGAATCAGATTGATTCTGTACGGGGGCAACATCTTCAAGAGTTGGAGCAGGAGTAGACGAGGGACTTGGTATAGTAGGCACAGGGCACGGTACATGCACATTAATGGACTTCTGCTGTCTCCTTCTGTAGACTTGGAGCTCCTTTTCCATTGTCTGCTGCTCCCCCTGTTTAACATATGTATCTTCTTCATCTTCTTTATCGGAGTCACTGCTTTCTCTCCCTTTCGTCCAGTTTTCCACGACTGGGCATGGGACCGATCCGACTACCACAGATTGGCTTATTTTCTCCCCCTCACATCTAACACCCTCTGTGTTAGGTGTGTCACCAAACGCCGAACCGTCATCCGAAGCATAATATGGTTCCAGTTCTCTGAATGTAACGTCCATGCTTACAAACATCTTCCGTTCAACTGGGCTCCAACATGCGTATCCCTTCTGAGTTGTCGTATACCCGACAAAGACACATTTAACCACTCTAGGATCCAGTTTTCTAACGCCTGGTCTATTATCTTGGACAAAACATACATACCCAAATACTTTTGGTGGAACAGTGTATGTGGTTGCACCAGTAAGCATCTCCAATGGTGTCTTCCAGTCCAATACCTGAGATGGTATTCTGTTGGTGAGATAAGAGGCCGTTAACACCTCCTGCCCCCATAAGTGTTTCGAGACATTCATAGCCAGCATCATTATCCGTGCGACCTCCAGCAGGTGTCTGTTTTTTCGTTCGGCTACACCATTTTGTGCCGGTGTGTAGGCACATGAAGTTTGGTGTAGTATTTCATGAGTGGATAAGTACTCAGCAACCTGCTTATTTGTATACTCCGTCCCATTATTAGACCGTAAGCACTTAATTTTAGTGCCATATTGTGTTTCTACCCGGTGATGAAAGTCGCAAAATGCCTCAAAGACGTCACTTTTATTCTTCATAAGGTAGACCCATGTCACGCGAGTATGACAATCAATAAAAGTGACGAACCATCGAAAACTGTTAATACCGGTTGTAGGACAAGGGCCCCATACGTTCGAATGTATCATATCAAATGCAGCTGAACTTCGATGTCCTGAACTCACATACGTGCTTTTGGTATGTTTACCCAACTCACATGCATTACAAAATAACTTTTCTTTATTAGCCCTTTGGTATAAGGACGAATACATTCGACTAATAATTTTAAAAGAAGAATGACCGACACGCTGGTGGTGGAGAAGCAATTCATCTTCTACACTACGTCGTAAATCTTCAAGTGGTATATCTTCTACCAGAGATGCCAATCCGTTGTCTAGTCCAGTCCTGTCCAAGTACCACAGCCCCTTATGCCATGTGCCAGTCCCTAGTCGTCGTCCTGTCCCCTTCTCCTGAAAAGTCACCGTAGGAATGTCAAAGGAAACTGTACAGTTAAGATCAAGAATAATAGCACTAATAGAAAGAAGATTGACAGGAAAAGACGGAGCATGTAACACATTGGTGAGAGTGAGAGAAGGGGTGCATGCGACAGTGTCTTTACCCATGACAAGGCTGGAGTTACCATCAGCAGTCTGAATGCTCTCCGGCGTCGGTAGGTGAGTATAGTCCTGAAACTCATCGTGGGATCCTGTAACATGGCGAGATGCCCCAGAGTCCATAATCCAACCTGGTTAGTGGACAGCTGCCGCAAAAGTACGTACAGGAATACCTGTGCTGGGCTGGGCAAAGCAAGTGATATGATTCCCCGAGGAAGAGGACGCCCCATGACTGCCGTCCGAACCCAGTTTCGTGCTGCATAACCTCTCGAGGAACTCCTTCTCAAGAGGGGTTAACTCAGCCAGGTGATGTTCTCCTCCTTCTTCTGCCAGATTGGCTTTGTGGCCGCCAGAAAAATTTCCCCGTCTTCTACCATAATCGTCTCTACCACCTCGACGTCCTCCGTGGCCCCGTCCACGATCACTCGACAGGGGTTTTGGACAAAATCTGATGTAATGCCCTGAGTCACCACAGTTGTGGCAAACACCGGCCAAAGAGGGAGGCTGATTGAAGACGACAAGGGCAGACTTGTCAACAGCGGCTTGCTCCCCCTGGAAAGAGCCCTTGTTGGGCATCAATTTCAATCGAGCCTCTTCTTGTGCCATGGCAGCTATAGCTTCTTCCAAGGTTGGGAGCATGGGCTGTGCTAGGAGTACATTTCTTCTATGCTCAAACGCAAGGTTAAGACTCTTCAAGAACTTCATCATCCGTTGTCGCAAAATATAATCCAAAAACTTTTAGAAATATTTCGCAAATGCTGGTTCGACTTGTGCATCTTCCATCCCAAGAGGATCATAGTGATCCAGATCAGACCAGTACTTCTTCAACAGTGATGCATACTCAGAGATGGTACGGTCGTCCTGGGCCATCCTATCAAGTTAATCCTGCAGTTGGAAGACCCGTATAGGATTGCCGGAGCCTGAGTACATATCCTTCATAGTCCGCCATATATCAACAGCAGCCTCCATTGCCTCTACATTGCCCGACACCTGGTCGGTCAAGGAGGCTGTCAACCATCCAGCCACAACATTGTTGACAATTTTCCAAATAGCAAACTCCTTTGAGGAGGGATCATCGGGCGCCTTAGTTTGGCCATTGACGTAGCCAACCATGCCTCGTCCCTTGAGCGTCCGTAGTGCCTGCCATGACCATTTCAAGTAGTTGGACGTGCCTTCCAACTTCGTCTCCAGCTTGTCCAGCTTCCCCATTTTGTAGGTTGACGGTTCCACATCAGTATGGATCACACGTGGGGTTGCCTCGGTTAATTGTTTTGATAAAATATCATCAACCAAGGCCTTCATCTCGTCTGCTGTCAGTTTACCACGGATCGAATCCATGGTGTCTTCAACTGTGATTCGTCGTCGTCGTCGTCTTCGTCGGCTGCGTCGTCGTCGTCGTCTTCGTCGGCTTCATCGTTGTCATCGTCTTCGTCGGCTTCGTCGTCTTCGTCTTTATGTAAAGTCTCCAATAGAGACCTTACGAAAGCGCTGTTAACGTGGCCAACACTGGCACACGCATGTAGATCTTAATTTGCAGAACGAGAACGAAAAACAAATAAAGTATTTGTTGTTCCGAAGGACGTAATCGAGGAACAGAAGGTGCAAATAAAGTATTTGATAGCCATCCATCTTTGAATAATTGTCCACATAATTGTGCTTGTAAATTAGGGCTTGTGGGGGGGTCGGGGTCAGCAAGGGGGGCGTCGAGGTCAGCAAAAATAGGGGGCGGGCGTGGACAGCAGGGGGTGGTGTCGGCCTGGGGGGGACGGGGGGAGCGTCGGCTTGGGAGGGGGCGGAGGGGTGGGGGAAAGGGGGGCGTCGGCCTGGGGGTGGGGGCAGGGGGCGTCGACATGGGAGGGGGCAGGGAGGCGTCGACATGGGAGGGGGCAGGGGGGCGTCGGCTTGGGAGGGGGGCGGAGGGGTGGGGGCAGGGGGCGTCGGCCTGGGTGGGGTTTGGAATTTTTTTATTTTTTTGTGGTTATGGCTCTGATACCATGTAGAGAATAATTATTGTGTGTTTTTTATTGATGGACTACTCCACTACTTATAGGGAGTCTAGTTCCTCTTCATATTACATTTTCCAATGTGGGACTAAATCCCTTATTAGTTCTCAACA
>JANAVB010000194.1:16947138-16979638 GCA_029216955.1 Iris pallida
ACCATCAACTCCACATGTTACATGAGAGTGAGCTGATGTAGTGTCCCTATAGTGTGACAGTATAATAGTGTTAGTAATGTACCAGAGTAGAGTGTATTAGGAAGTTAGAATTGGTTAGTTTAGTAATATGAAATAGGATATTGGTATGTATCATGCTTGGCTTGGCCACCTAGCCTATGTGAGTGAGTATCTAAGTGTGTTTTTATTAGTATTGTGGTGAGTTAGAGAGGGTTAAGTATATCATTAGGATAGAGAAGTCAGATCGTACATGTTAACTAGGAGGGAAGTGTTAGAGGGAGGCAGGTCATGTTGGACCTATGGTTAGGGAGTAGGCCAAGTGTAAGGTAAATGAGAGTATCCTAATTTAGTGAGTAAGGAGAACTTGTGTGCCCCTATGTGCTCGAATGTATGTGTAGTATAAGTTTTGAGAGGGTAGCAGATAGGTCAAGGGGGAATCTTCCTGCAGGTAGCAGGTCAAGGGGGGGCACCCATTGTCTTAGCTTGGGCCACTTGGCCATATGAAATGCATAGAAGCCTTGCTTGTTGTTTTGCAAGCAGCAAGCTTTGGCAGCAGTAGCAGCAAGCACTTGTAGGGGCAGCATATGCAGGGCTCTTTGCACTTGCATCTGCAGCATATCTTGGCAGAGGTTGTAAGTTAGAATTTAAGTGTTTGCATCAAGAGGTTTTAGTTGGTATCAAGAAATTGGATGTACCAGAGATCTGTGAGTGGTTGTGTGTCTTAGTGTCATGAGATAATATGAGTTAGGATACCTAGGTATCAGTAGTGTCAACAAGGTTTTGTGTATTAGTGGGTTTGGAGTCGACCAAGAGGCCACTTGGCCATTGTTTAGCCTTGGCATCACTAGCTTGGCATTAGCAGTTGCATTGGCTTGCAATAGCAATTGCTTTGGCTTTGCATTTGCTTTGTATTACCTTGCACTAGAATTTGCATAAGCTCGAGCAGTAACATCAAGATGAGGAAGAAATGGGAGCTTGGGGCTTGCCTTGCTACAGCAGCAGCAACTTTCCTGCTGCATGGCAGCAGGTGATCCCCTTGTGGGACAGATTAGTTTTAGGCCTTTTGGCCATTTGGTTAGGTAGGCATGAGAAATGCCTATCTATATGAGATGTTGATATATCTAAAATATGGATTTGTGGACTAGATACCTGTAAGGTTTTAGCCTAGGTTAGTGATGGGTGGAGTGTTGCCCATTGGAGTGTATGTTTGGGTAGGCAGATGTCAACACCTAATATAGAAAGGTAATGAATTACCTAATCCAACTAAGCTAGGTAAGATATATATAAATCTTATAGGTAATGTATGAGATAGATGGTATTTGAGTAGAGTATAGAGTAAGTATTATATATCTAGGTATTTGGTAATGATAGGCTAACGACTATCTAAATAGGGTATTGGTTGATTCATAGGTAATTAGGCAACGTCTAAACATGGGGTTAAGTCAACCTAACCTAGATTGACTTTGATATTGACTGAAGATGACCAGTTGACCAAAAGTCAACCATTAGTCAAACTTGACCAAAATGGACCTAGATTGCATATCACTCACTGGAGACCATGTTTAATACTATCTAACACCCATTTAACACATGTATCTCATCTATAGGCTTTGTGACTCCACTTTGAGCCTCGATTCACATTCATTGCTCTGGACGACATGCGAGTACATTCTCTGATAGTTTCATTATGTTGATATATCATGTGATGCATGTTATACTAGTGTTCTATCTTGATTCTGACACGATGGACTCACAGAATGGTATTTTATGGATTCTTTGACTGGAGATGCGTGGTTTCATGACTATCACGAATAATGTAAATCATGACTAATGCATCTATCACGAATAATAAAATATGTGTCGAAGAACCTGGATTCCATGTGTACTAGTCGGTAGAGAAATACCTAGGAGACATGTGAACATACCCTTTCTATCCCGTTGATCTTGCATGAATAATAGCGGCCACACACGTAGGTGTATGGTTTGCTGGATATCTCCCTCTAGTCGTTCACATGACAAATTGGTATTTTAAATCACTGGTCAAAACACAAATCCTCTAAGTTGTCTATTACATACCTTGCATGATAGGTTTACCATTATTACATACCTGCTTGTTCTCATATGTGCTTTATACACTTGTCTTTTCATTATACATTACCTATATAACTTAATCATCAAGAATTTCATTATTATTTCATTCTCATAGCACTTTTCAATTATTTTGAACTGTTAGAGGTGATGTGCTCGTTCCATCCTGACTGGATATGTTGAAATTTTTTTTACAGATGATATAGATGACTGTCCTACCTTCTATGAGGCATACGAAGGTGGCACGCAGGAGTTTGAGGAGGATCATGCTCAGTAGATATTGCCCTTGATATAGTTTAGGACTATTAGTTTTTATGTTGTATCGAATTGTTCTGATTGTTAGTAGAGACTTATTTATATTCAGGATTTGTATTTATTTGTGTTGAACAGCTACTGTATGTTGTGATAAATCTACTATTTATATTTAGTTTCTTCCTTTTATCTGATTCCATATCGTGCTCTATCTTTCTTAGACTTGTGATTGAGAGATATAGTTGAGATGTTATATTATACCTCCGTGCGGAGATGACAGGTTTATGTTTCCTTGTTGATTAGATGCTAGATGTTATAGACGACCTATACAACATTCTACCATCGACACTGCAGCATAGGCTGGACGTACCCACGTTCTCGTGCCCCTAAACAGGGTGCGGGTCGTGACAGCGGCGTCTAGGCGGTAGGCGGACTCTCTCCGCCGAGCACCCGCCTACCGCCGTTTAGAACCTTGTCGATACTGAGAACCTTGGTATAAAGTGAGTATCCTAGAAGGATATAAGATATCTTAGTACTAGCTAGGTAAGTGCTGGAAATTAAATTTACTTACGTCAAGTCTTTTGGGCCTATCAGAGTTATAGATTTTTTTGAAAATCTATTATAACGCTGATTGCCTCATAAGGCTTGCATAAGTAAGAGTGTATACTGTCACGCCCCGATTCGGGAAATTGCTCGTCCTCGCTGGGGCGTGATGCCGCACGAGCCTGGAGTTGCGCTCGTGCAAGACAAGATAACAGATTCACATAGTGTTTATCTCAACTTGATAACATAAGAAACGGAAGGAAACAAAACATAACATAAGAATCTCTTTTATTGATATGAACTGAAGGTTACAAAGGCTCTGAATAGCCCAACTTAATATGCCAATTGGCTACAACGCTCATGATCTCTCTAGCTCACAAAGGATTACATTGTTCCATATATTATGCCTCTTTATAGCCAACAAGTAGTATTCGGCCGAACAATTCCATGTCGCAAGTCCGAACGCCTGTGCGGTAACTCCTCTTGAACGCCAAGGACTCCATACCTCGGCACGTCCAAGCCAAGCTCCGCCCCGAGCCGAACATACCTGAACCTGCACATAAACTAGTGGGGGATTAGTGCTTTCGTCCTCGCTTCGTACTGATCAAGACCCACTCGCACCCAAACCAAGCACTAAGTAAATTTAGTTGAACACGCAACATTATTTGGTGATCTTGCTAATCTTCGTCCCATTTTCCTTAGCCTTCACTGGTTAGAACTTACGTAAGGAACCATAAAATTTACGCAACATTCCAATCATAAACTTAGACAATGCATAAGGGTCGCAGGCCCTGCGCCTGCACCCAACTCTCATCTCAGCCCACCGGCCCTATCTATATGAAGGTCACGGTGTTTCGCACTGTAATGGACTTGGCATCTCTTATGTGTAAGCCTACGATCACTTCGATACGGGTTGCTAGCCCAATATCCGAAGGATCCCAAACTTACGGATATCATAGCTTATCACAGCACTGGACGGTCGCAATCCGTTCGAATGATGTGCACTATAAATACTACACATAATTCCCTTCTAGGCCGAACGATCCCGGTGCCCCGGCGTAACCGTCCGAGGGAAGCCGCACCCGTACACGGGCCATCCGAGTCCAATGACTATGCAATACGCGCCATAGCATACAAGTCATATCGTCCAACCAATCTCGTGTTCCATAAACATAGTCCCGCTCCATAAACATATTCGCGTCTCATAAACATAATCCACCATCCCTATCTCGAGCTCCGTCGGCATTATGTCCCAACACATCCGTATTGATGCACGACGCCCAATGGCTTAGTCATCTCGTACTCATATTCAACGCGTACCATTCGTAAGTCATTTTCATAGCCTAGTTCCGTAGTTACTTAGTTATTTCTTAGCTTCCGTGCACGAGGGCACGCTCAGCGCCGTAATCAATATTCTACGCCTAGTGTTCAATGTTCTCGGAGGCGTGTACGTGATGCACATCTCGATATTGTCTTTCAATGTTCTACCATCACCGCCCTACCACGACTCGTACACTTGATGCACGTTGCTTCAATTGTTCGATTATTCAATGTTCTATCATAGTGTTCGACACATACTGAGACCTTAAATCTCCCGAGCCACGCTTGCTAACTCAATAGCTACTTACGCATACAATGATACATTTTATTAGACGTGAAGGAATAGGGAGAGAGAGTCAAGAACCCGCCCACCTTAAGCCGATACGCCTTGTCGTCTCGCCAATTGAAGCGGCTCGCTTACATAACTTGGTCGCATAGCTAACTCTCGGACTTAGCCATTCCTTTGGACTACTCGGTTGATTTGGCCTATCACGCCCATGCCACGATCCATAATCCAGCAAAAAGGCATAGCCTGCACACTAGATCAACTAACATCAGCACTTTCTCAAACAGGACTTATCCTTTGCATCGATTCGATTCATAGATTCCAACCGACTCAAAGCTTACCTTTGGCCAACGTAACTCTTGTATCGATTCGCACCGATACCTCATCAGATCAATGCAGCTCTTCGAGTCAATGACTCATCGTAATGTACCGTGCAGAGCGGGACATTACATAATATACCACTCAAAACAAGGTTCGTCCTCGAACCGAAACCAACACTTAATCCAAGTGCCTCGCTAGATTGTTTCACAATCTCGTGCTACTATCGCTGGAATCATACAACTTAGTTTGGATCATACACATATTTTAGGCATCCCACCAATACATGCATTTCAGCCAAGCTTAGTTGTAGGATATCGGGACGACTAACAAGTTCACCTTAAATCCTCAAGCACCAATCAGTCCGTACTCGACTTAGTCAGACCTTAACGCATATCCCTAGACTCCTGCTCGCAAACATCTTCGCATATAACTTGATCCAAACCATAACTACGATCTCATAAGTTCTCAATGGCTATCTAACGCTCGCATTGCATCAAGTCATTGCGCATCCGATCATAATAATTCTCTGCAACGCCTATTCGTCAATCCGTTTCTTATCTCTCGTATAACTCATGTCTTTCACCTAATCACCCATAACATTGGCCTCAACGACATGGACTAAGTCCAACATGTCTCGAATTCCTTTGCCTACCATTCGTACTACGTCTCGCACACAACTATCCATATGTGATTCACATTCTCTCGCTCTATCCATACATTGTGTCTGGGGCTACCCCCGCTAGGTAACTTATCCAGACATCGTGCTTAATCTCTTCCGACACAAGATGTCAACTTGAGTCTACGATGCTCAACAACAATAATCTTTCCGACCCAAGGTCTCTTACGATACGTTCATCTCTGATTCTCGATCGAGTACGAATCCTTTACTCAATCTTCGATTAAATCCTGACTTGTTCATTTCGTAACATAATTCGTGTGCTCATCACACAGCCTAATCGTTACTCAAGCTGATCTACGACACAAATCTTAGGGTCGTTCTATTATTCGTCGCTCTTGCGCATTGCAGAATCCTTGCAATCGCCTTACCGTATCGTTATACTAGGCACGTTCCTCAACATATACTCGATCATCGACTAACCAAGCCTATCTGCGTACCCATTCGATCGATCATAAACTTTCTGACCACATCGACCTAGTCGAAGGCTACTCGCTAACTTTCGAAACACGCTACTCACTCGCTTAGACTTATCCTCAACATGCACTACATCATTCCTCCTCATTGATAAAAAATTTCTTATGCGACTTCTTTAGGGTCATCCTATGGGACTTCAACATTTATTTGATTTGGCGGTCAAGTCTTCTAGGGTCATCTGTCCCGAAACTACGCTCGATAATTAAAGATCATCAACGAGGGACAGTTACAATGAACCATGCTATATCCTATCGCGGAACCAAATCAATTTCCGACAATTCCTATGAGACTTTATCCAACCTGACGTAATTTGTCAATCCATAATTTATCTACCCTCGTACAACTGATGCGCCGCTAACTACTCGAATCACTTATGCACATTGCATGCCGTTACTACTCGAATCACTCACGTATTACCGTCAACACTATCGAAACCGTGCAAAATTTGTTCGCCTCAATAGGAGTCCATCTACCCACGTCAATATCTGACACACTCTAGGCTTATCGTACAATCCCCAATTCCACCTTCGCATCAAACCACAAGTCTAAATCTAATTTGCCATGCCTTGCAAGTTCGATCATCCTCGCTGGATGAATCACCATACCAGCGCTCACGCGGAATGATCGTCCTAATTTGACGTGATGCATATGCGATGCTGGAGTTACAGTCACATAAGACAAGAATATCGACATAGTGGTTATCCACGAAGCAATTCAGACACTTTCGTTTTCATCCAAGTAATATCCATCCACTCTTAAATCTTCCAAAGCACTCCTACCGTTATCATCCCAATTGCCATAACTTAACTTGCATCTTATTCGTCCAACAACAATGCACAACATAATTTTTTTCATTCGATCAGAGTATCCCCGAGTTATTGTATATCGTCTTTAATACGCCTCAATACCATCGTCGATATGTATAACTTGAACATCTTTCTTTCTCATAAGCTCCAATTTGTTGCAATCACCGCCATTATCCGAACTTGAATACGAATCAAGTTTGCACACATCAAGATCCCTTCAGTTGTAACAACTTAACATCGTCGCGATACAATTTCAAATTCACATATCCATTCTCATATCCCTAACTCGCACTTCCAAATCGTGCTACCGACTTATCGCACTAACTCCAATTCGTTCGTACGATTTCTTCGTACCTACTCAACACGTGCCGAACAAGTTTTCGTACTAACTCACGTACATTCGACCGGGTCGACTATTTCCCCAACGTAACATTCCTTCGCTACGCTCTGTCTATCGTTCGACTTACACTTAACGAATCCTCGTCCGACATATCACCCATGGATACGACTTTACGCATAATCGTTCAACTCAATTCATCGTAGCATACTTGCATCGACTTCTACCAAGTCATTCCCATTCGAGTCTCGGTACTACTCCGTCCATTGAGGACAAATATATCGTAACAACATAATCGTCTCGACGAAATCTATCGCAAGTCACCAAACGGTTTAACATAGCTATCGCTAAGTGGTATTCCATATACCACTCAGGTCGAGCCTATCGTTTATCGATACAATACTTTGCTATACTGATCGCATAATTGGTATCGCATATACCACTCGAAATTGAGTCACTATTCGACATGACATTCTGTATAGGTCCGACATCTATTTTCTCAATCAACTATCCCGTATGGCGATCTTTTGATCCCAGCTCTAGCGTTCGCTTACCCGAGTTGGCACAACAACTGGGCCAACATGCACCATCGTTCATTTAAGTTTGATATACATTCGATCTACCCGTGCCTTAGCGATCACGTCGATCACATACGCAACATTCGCTTACTCAAATCTCAACGTGACATTCGGCCAACATATATGTTCGCCAACTCAACTCGACTTAGCGACCAACTCGACTCGTTACTATCGCATCCGCGATCTTCCAATCTCACTCGTTGTAACTCATGCAACAACTCATTCTCGATACTCAAGGTCTTTACTCAATCCCGTGTAACATTTTGCTATCCATCCGTATAGCCATACAACATGCATCATACCATATCGACTCGTTGCACCGATACAACGAACGATTCACGACTTGCTACACTCCGTGCAACCAACAACATATAACCATTTCGTAGCAACATAACACGCATCGCCTCACATATCGATCCGTTGCACTTCGTGCAACCAACAACACATATCTTCTCGTACTTTGTGCGACCAACAATACGTGTATCATTGCACTTCGTGCAACCAACATCACAATATTCGTTGCACTTCGTACGACCAACATTCCATAACTTATTGCACTTCGTGCAACCAACATTCTCCGACGGCACTCGGAGATAGCGTGACAGTCACGACATACTTGTGGCAGATGTACGCACTTAATATAGACTTATTGTATGGAACATCCAATGTAGCGTCGAGCAGATCCATGAGCCATGCGGTTGCGGAAATAACATAGAGTCAACTGAATTCGATAGCGAAGCAACTGAGGGTCAAAGAGATTCATGCACGGTCCAGAGGATGGAACTGCTCTGATACCAACTTGTCACGCCCCGATCCGGAAAATCGCTCGTCCTCGCTAGATTTCACCCGAATCATCGTCCTCGCTGGAGCGTGATGCCGCACGAGCCTGGAGTTGCGCTCGTTCAAGACAAGATAACAGATTCACATAGTGTTTATCTCAACTTGATAACATAAGCAGCGGAAGGAAATAAAACATAACATAATAATCTCTTTTATTGATATGAACTGAAGGTTACAAAGGCTCTGAATAGCCCAACTTAATATGCCAATTGGCTACAACGCTCATGATCTCTCTAGCTCACAAAGGATTACATTGTTCCATACATTATGCCTCTTTATAGCCAACAAGTAGTATTCGGCCGAACAATTCCATGTCGCAAGTCTGAACGCCTGTGCGGTAACTCCTCTTGAACGCCAAGGACTCCATGCCTCGGCACGTCCAAGCCAAGCTCCGTCCCGAGCCGAACATACCTGAACCTTCACATAAACTAGTGGGGGATTAGCGCTTTCGTCCTCGCTTCGCACTGATCAAGACCCACTCGCACCCAAACCAAGCACTAAGTAAATTTAGTTGAACATGCAACATTATTTGGTGATCTTGCTAATCTCCGTCCCATTTTCCTTAGCCTGCACTGGTTAGAACTTACGTAAGGAACCATAAAATTCACGCAACATTCCAATCATAAACTTAGACAATGCATAAGGGTCGCAGGCCCTGCGCCTGCACCCAACTCTCATCTCAGCCTACCGGCCCTATCTATATGAAGGTCACGGTGTTTCACACCGTAATGGACTTGGCATCTCTTATGTGTAAGCCTACAATCACTTCGATACGGGTTGCTAGCCCAATATCCGAAGGATCCCAAACTTACGGATATCATAGCTTATCACAGCACTGGACGGTCGCAATCCGTCTGAATGATGTGCACCATAAATACCACGCATAATTCCCTCCTAGGCCGAACGGTCCCGGTGCCCCGGCGTAACCGTCCGAGGGAAGCCGCACCCGTACACGGGCCATCCGAGTCCATTGATCATGTAATATGCGCCATAGCATACAAGTCATATCGTCCAACCAATCTCGTGTTCCATAAACATAGTCCCGCTCCATAAACATATTCGCGTCTCATAAACATAATCCACCATCCCTATCTCGAGCTCCGTCGGCATTATGCCCCAACACATCCGTATTGATGCACGACGCCCAACGGCTTAGTCATCTCGTACTCATATTCAACGCGTACCATTCGTAAGTCATTTTTATAGCCTAGTTCCGTAGTTACTTATTTATTTCTTAGCTTTCGTGCACGAGGGCACGCTCAGCACCATAATCAATGTTCTACGCCTAGTGTTCAATGTTCTCGGAGGCATGTACGTGATGCACATCTCGATATTGTCTTTCAATGTTCTACCATCACTGCCCTACCACGACTCGTACACTTGATGCACGTCGCTTCAATTGTTTGATTGTTCAATATTCTATCATAGTGTTCGACACATACTGAGACCTTAAATCGCCCGAGCCACGCTTGCTAACTCAATAGCTACTTACGCATACAATAATACATTTTATTAGACGTGAAGGAATAGGGAGAGAAAGTCAAGAACCCGCCCACCTTAAGCCGATACGCCTTGTCGTCTCGCCGATTGAAGCGGCTCGCTTACATAACTTGGTCGCATAGCTAACTCTCGGACTTAGCCATTCCTTTGGACTACTCGATTGATTTGGCCTATCGCGCCCATGCCACGATCCATAATCCAGCATAAAGGCATAGCCTGCACACCAGATCAACTAACATCAGCACTTTCTCAAACGGGACTTATCCTTTGCATCGATTCGATTCATAGATTCCAACCGACTCAAAGCTTACCTTTGGCCAACGTAACTCTTGTATCGATTCGCACCGATACCTCATCGGGTTAACGCAGCTCTTCGAGTCAATAACTCATCGTAATGTACCGTACGGAGCGGGGCATTACATATAGAGTGAGTATCCTAGTAGTATTCGTAGTACCTAGAGTGTATAGAGTGAGCCTCCCTACTCCCCTTCTTCTCATTCGGGTCATGTGGCCTCCTATTCTGCATCATATAATATCCAACTCAACCAAAGCATAGAGAAATGTGAAGATATTAATATTAATCGAGGTTCACAATATCTGTATCGAAATCGATATCACTATGAATCTCATGGCTTCCTCTAACAGAGCATAATGTAAAACCAAACGTGAAATAGAGCTTCATATTTAAAACATTAGAAGTAAAAAGTTTTTGATTGGTTGTGGGCCAAGCCATAATCCTTTGACGGCTCCGTCAACCATGGGATAAAGAGGCGTCTTGTCCCAATTATTGATTAGGCTGAAGAAGAAGAAGAAAAAGAAGAAGAAGAATTTGATGAGGATGAGGATACAGATGAATTCGAGGATGAGGATATGGATGAGAACGAAGACGAGGACGAGGACGAAGACGATGATTAGATTAAAAATATATCGGCACTTCCAATTAACTTAGTGAATTTACTTTTACCTCATAAAAACACTTACAACTAACTTAGTGAATTTACTTTTATGTCATAAAAACACTTTCAACTAACTTAGTGTATTTTTTTAGTTTAGTTATTTCAGTTTATGCTTCTACATTCTTATTTCAGTTCATGCTTTTGTCGTTCGATTTAGTTACTTATTATATGGTTTTCTTTTGTAAATGGCACTCCTAGTCTTCTTGTTGGTCGCGTCGGCACTTCTTGTACTGCTGGTAGTATATTTTAGTTTAGTCTTCTATTTATTTATACTTATATATTGTTAATTATGTTATGTGTTCTATTTACAGGTTATGGCCACTGACGGTCGCGGCGATCGTGGTGGTCGTGGTGGAGGTCGTTGTCGTAGTGGAGGTCGTGGTCGCCTTCACCGGGATGTGACCCCATCAACCGAGCCCGACCCGGAGAGTACCGTCGAGACCTCCTCATCCCGCCATCGATCTACCCCAGGGGTATCGCCATCCATTGGCTCCAGGAGGACGTTAGATGCCGACCCATCGTCTGTTCTGCCAGCGGATCCTCCAGTTACTGCACGGTGGGCCTCGGAGTATCCACGGATTCAGTTCCATTCGGTTACTGGTGAGTACATTCGCTGACCCGTGGATCCTCCGATGCCACCAGAGAGACCGACAAGGGAGTTCAGACGAAAGTTATGGCCCGCGGGTGAACTGTAAGTAAATTTGTATTTTGTAAGTTACTTTCTTAATTTGTTTCATTTATTCCAGTAAATAATCCAGTCGTTTCTTTGTAGATTTTTCTGTGGGATGCTACTAGGGAGCTAGGCCTCATTATTAGGCAAAACTTCTATGGCCCCTACCTCAATTTTAGTGAGGTGCCCCCAGAGTTGCGGTACATCTAGCTCGACCAGATGAGGGTATATATATATATATATATATATATATATATATATATATATATATATATATATATATATATATATATATCTTTTGATTACTTAATTATTAAGTATTCTTTAATCCACCAATTTTCTAATTACTTGATATTGGAATTTGTATGTCAGTTGACGTTCTGGTGGCCCCCCATCGTGAGGCGAAGATCATCAAGACCTACAAAAAAGTCGTCGGGAAGGAGCCGCGGGACGCGAAGGATGACATCTGCAGTGGGAGGAAGGTCTGGCTCCGGAAGGACTTCTATGAGCAGATGCTTGAAAAGATGAATACACCCGAGTTCAAGAATAAATCGGCGAAGGTGAATCGACTGGCGATGGGTCTACATATGTGGGGATCGAGGTCCCACGCAGAGACGCTTGGAGATCTGGTGAGATATCGGAAAAAACTTTATTTTTTAATTACTTAATATCGGAAGAAACTTTATTCTATGAATGTTTCGTATGCAGGCGACAAAGGCAGAAAGGAGGGAAAAGATCCCCACTCGGTCACCTTGGGCGATGTATTCGAGAGTACGCCCAAGAGGACGAAGGACAGTACCTTTGTCGACGAAAAGGCCAAGCAGACTCATGTAAGTATTTAAGTTTATGAGATTTATGTTTTAGAATTGTAAGTAGTTTAGTTTATAATTTTTGTGATAATAGTGTGAGGCCTTAGGATTTAGACTATAACTTAGTATACTAAACACATTCATTGAATAGGCTAAGTATCGTGCGACCGTTAGCACGATTGAGCCCACTCTTGCCGAGGGTATCGACGAATCGACGTCTGCCCAGCCGTTCCCTTCCATGACTGCTCATTTGGAAGACTTGTTTGTACAAGCCGTCGGTGAAATAGGGAAAGGCAAGAACGTCTACAGTGTCGGATCCATAGCACCGTTGCAGACGTCTTCGAGACTTCCATCGTCACCACCGTCTCCTGCTTCCGCGACTCAGGTCGACGGGATGTGAGGACACAACTTAGGACTCTAACCATGGTGGTGACGTCCATACGGGAGGAGACGACCTAGATGGCATCACAGTACCCGGGTTCTTCTACTTCTCTAGGTCCTTCTGCTCCCGGTCCTTCGGATGGTGCCGGTCCTTCTTCCACCGGACATGTTTTTTTTTATGTTGTTGCCGCTTTTCTACCGGCTACGTCTACGATTGCTCTCCTGGACCTGATGTTGTCGGCAGATCTACGTCGAGTTCCACAGCAGATATTTGATGGTCTGCCGGCTCACATCGTTCAGGCGTATCTTCATAAAGCGCAACAGACACCATCAACTGATCTAGTCGATCTTTTCTAGTTTTTTTTTTGTATTTATAATGTATCAAAATTTGGATAATTTTAATTTATTATGGATATTTTGTTCTATTTGTGGATTGTTGTGATTATGGATAATTTAGATAATTTTAAGATATCGTGGATTGTTGTTATTATGGATATTTTTTATGTTTGTGGATTGTTGTTATTATGGACATTTTGTTCTGTTTGTGGATTGTTGGTAGATTATTGATTATGAATATGTTGTTCTGTTCTGTTTGTGGATTATTGATTTTGTTAATGAATAATTGTGTAAATAGGGTGCTGTGAATTCAAGAATTTTTTTGAAAATTTTTCCAGTTAGCGATGGACTACTGACGGAATGGCGACGCTCGGCGACGGACATGCGATGGATTTTCTGTCGCTAAGCTTATGGAAATTTATATATATCCAGTTAGCGACGGAAAGCTGACAGAATAGCGACAAAATCCGTCGCCAAGCTTCTGGAAATTTACATATATCCATGTAGCAACGAATAGCGACGGAATAGCAATAGCGTGGCGACGGAGTTATCCGTCGCTAAAATGTCGCTATAGCATATCAAAAATTTCTGATATGCAAATTTTGACGGATAGCGACGGAGTTATCCGTCACTAAAATGTCACTATAGCGTATCAAAAAAATTTTGATACACAAATTGCGATGGGGGTACGTCGGTAAGCCATCGCTAAGTTATCGAATATGTTCGATGGAATTCCGTCGAACGAGTCCATCGCTAAGTCGTCGCTAAGTTGCCTCTATGCAGCCGTCGCTTTTCGCCACATTTTTGTTGAAGCTTCGACTATCTAGCGACAGAGTTTTTTAGCGATGAGTATTTTACCGACAGCATCATTGGGTCAAAAATTCGTCGCTAGTCCGTCGCTAACTTCATTTAGCGACGGATTTGTCCGTCGCCAATTGACTGTTTTTTGGTAGTGGGTGTTGATTTCGGTTGAATTAGGGTTTGGGGGGACGATTTAAGGGAATATATGGTTATTGTGTAGAATAGGTTAGGTCCATATATCAATAGCAACCACTTGCAGGATTAGTGATATTAAGCAATTAAAGATGGAATATTTTTGGTGTTGTTTGTGGACTAATTGTGATCCCTAACATCCATAAACGATTGAGCGGTAGGAATAAAAATGAGCGGTGGATTGAACTAAATGAAGGCATATTATGAGTTCATAGTTTGAGAATATTCTTGTTAGAGTTCACAATTTTCCTTTTTCTCCTTGTTGTTGGAAAGTAATAAGACTGGGACCCAATAATTTTTAGTTAAATACTTATTATGGACTGGTTGGAAATATTGTGGTCCTCAAAACCGAAGCTTGAGTTCAGGTTATACCGTTGACACAAAATTGATTACCTTTTGTTCTTCTTACCCTTCTTTATAGATGCTATGTTCTATGGACATGGGAAAATGATGTTCGGTACTTGTTCTGTTCTGTACACGTATCGGTGTCCATATTCATGCAAATTTATGTGACTACTTGGTACCTACAAGAAAATACCCATAACATGTATCAGTATCGTGTCAATACATGTATCTATGTTCGGACTAATGCACCACAATTTAGACATTTCATAATTTTTTGAAAAGTTAAAAAGTAAGTCTTCTTGCTTGATATAGTATGTGTTCTTAAATTGCTTGCTCGAAATATTAAGTAGACACCAAGTTGCAAAAAAGTACCATATACTGAATAGTTTGATGTTGTTGATGAATTGCCCTCAACTTATTTACATGAAGGTTGTAAGGGGACTTGGATTGAGAAGTATAAATCTTAAATTTGATAGAATAAATAAGATTGCAAAGGAATTCACATAGAATGCTTATTTCTAAAGTAACAATTGTAAGAGGGATTTTGTTGGACAAGTCTAAATATTTATTTTAAAAATATAATCTTCTTGAATAGATTTCTTCTAACTGGAAGTTTTCCTAACTCACTCCACTTCTTGATTAATGTTTTGTTTGGTACCTTTCATTCATGTATTTAAATTTACTTGAAAACCAGAGTTTAATAGATATTAAGTCACAATGATTTTGATTTGTAGTCTCAGAAAATATTTCTCTCAAAAACAATTTACATTATGGAAAAATATATGAATTCTTGCTACTTATTACATGCAAATTGTCTGGTGATGTTCTCTTTATTCTGTGAAATATGTTCTTATTGTTAGTTTAATCCTCATAATCTTTTTGAGTTTAACTATGTATCAGTTTCGAGTTTAATTGCGAATCAGTTTCCACATAAACTAGGGGCATATCTTGATGGGCATGGGAACCACATCTTTAGACAGGTTACTTGATGTATTTTATTATGAATTTTTTGGGCTCGAAGAAATTAGACAGGTTGTCGGGAAGCCTACTGTAATTGTTAATGGGATATGCTGGCTTAAAGAATGTTGGAAGCCATCATGTCAAGGTGTATTGTGGGCCGGTTGGCCCGAAGCCCGGTCCGGCCCGCACGTAAGCCCGCCCACAGCCAGCCCGGACCGGCCCGCTTCCAGGCCCGGCCCGGCCCCCCACCCCACACGGTTCGGGTCGGGCCTCCCCGCCCAGCCCGAGACCGGCCCGGCCCGGTGAATTTTTTTAATTTATTTAATTGGCCCACTGGCCCGGCCCGTGGCCCGGCCCGGTTGGACCGGCCCGAAAATCGGCCCGAAGCCCGGTCCGGTTCAAAAAAAATTTAAAAAAAAAAATCATAACGTTGGGGGGGCGGGGGGGGGGGGGGGGGGGTGTCTTTTACCAAAATGCCCCCAAATGTTACCGTTTTATATACGTTGGGAGGGGTATTTTGGTCATTTTTGGACCAAAATGACCAAAATAATCCTAAAAAATTCCTATAAATAGGCAAAAAATCTCATTTCTCAAATACAACTCATTCTAAACATTTCTCTACAATTCTCTACTTCTAAGGCTTCCCGGTGCTCTACGGTGCTTCTAAGGCTTCTCGATGCTCTACGGTGCTCTACTTCTAAGGCTTCCCGGTGCTCTCAACCCCATTCCGGCGCTCTACGGCTTCCCGATCTCCCTCCCAACCCCTTCCTTTCTTCTAACAAAGTTTTAATTTATTTTATTTTCTAAATTTGTACTTTTTTTTATAAATGGCTGGTGAAGGTTCAAACCCACTTAATCTTGCTGGACAGACTTACGAATATTTTAATTCTTTTTTCGAGGGAACTCAAAATCTACCTGAGCAAATAGCAACCAATCCGGAGGGGTGCCTCCCATCTCCTCCGAAAGTCGCTAGTTCTACACAACTTCCTGAAAAGAGAAAAAAAAGTCTAAGTATTGGAATTTTTTTACTTTGATTTATGAAACTAATCCTGATGGTTCGCTTGTTGTAGATGCCAAGGGTGAACCAATACCGTGCAAGGCACAATGCAAAAAATGTTTGAACCAGTACGCATGGAAGAAGGGCGGTGGCACCGGGACCATATCCAGACATTACGACACTTCTACGGGAAGGACACACTTCAAACGTCCCAAACCCAAATAAGCTTTGGAGGTGCCACTGGTTCTTCAATGGGTAACTTTACTTACTCAGCTGCGCGTCATAAAACGGAATTAACTAAATATATTATTCGTGATGAACTTCCTTTCACTTCGGGTGAAAGTGTATCTTTACGCGATTATGCAACATTGTCTCTAAACCCCTCCTTTACTAGAGTTAGTAGAAAACAAGCTCGAAATGGGGCTATTCGTCTCTTTAAGGAGCAGAGAGCCACTTTGAAAGCGGTTTTAGAGAATGTTAGTAAGTTGTCTATTACTTCTGATATTTGGACTAGTAAGCAAAGTTATGCTTACATTTGTATTACTGCACACTATATAGATGCACAATGGATGTTGCAAAAATGCATCATCTGTCTTAAAATTATAGAATATCCACACACGGGCGCTGTAATTTCAAGTGCCATTTCAAAACACGTGCGTGAATATGATATTCACCACAAAAATTTTTCTGTCTCTTTGGATAATGCTTCAAACAATAATGCTGCTATGTCTTCTTTGTCATTGATATTTCAGCCTATTTTAGAAGGTAGACTTTTGTATGTTAGGTGTGCTTGCCATATTATTAACTTAGTTGTTAAAAAATGCTTAGAATATTTTGGTCGCCATTTAGACACTCTGCGACAATGCTTGCACACTTTGAACACGTCTCCAAGTAGACAACAAAGTTTTGCATGCACATGCGCACATTTTGGTATTACTTTTAGAAGATTTGTGAAGGATATACCACATAGGTGGAACTCCACCTACTTGATGTTGAAATCTGCAATTCCTTTTAAGGATGTTATTACGTATTATTGTAATGCGGATCTCACCTTTGACTTTCAAGTTACTGCTGATGATTGGGTAGTAGCTGAAAGTATTTGTGAATTTTTAGAATTTTTTTACAATGCTACATGTATTTTTTCTGGTATTTATTATCCCACATCTTGCTTAGCTTTACGTGAACTTTGTAACATTTCTTATTTATTTTCTAGATATAGAGATCTTCTAAATTTTGAATAAGAAATATGGAAGCCAAATTCAAGAAATATTAGGGTGAAGTACCTCTTTTATATTGTTTGGCTTCCATATTTGATCCTACAATCAAATTGGATGGCGTAGAGGCTTTATTAGATGAATTTGGAGAATATATGGATGTAGATGTTACTGACATGAAAGTAGAAATTAAACTTGTATTGGACAGGTTAGTTATACTGTACGAAGAAAGAGCAGCGTCGACCCGACCAACTCAGGGGGGGCTAGTAGTAGCTCCGGCTTGGCGTCTAAGCTATCAACAGCCGGTCGCATACTACAAAGAAAGAAACAAAAGCAATCTTCCCAACCTACTCAAGAGTTGTCTCTGTACCTTAGTTCTTATGAAGACGAACCTGAGACTCCAGATTACTTTGCCGTTTTAGAATGGTGGAAGAGACACGACAAGAGATATCCTGTTCTTTCTACCATAGCACGTGATCTACTAATGGTCCCGGTGTCTACGGTAGCATCGGAGTCCTGTTTTAGTGCAGGATCAAGGATGTTGAGCAAAAAGAGGGGCCGCTTGAAGCCCGATATCTTGGAAGCAATGGTGTGCGTACAAAATTGGATTAAAGCCGAGAGAAGAACCCAAAACCAGATAGATGAAGGTCTTGATGTCCACGAGCTGGACTTGGAATTGCTTTCGGTGCATGAAGGCGAACAAGAATGAGGCTACGGTGCAAGGTATGTACATTTAATTTTTTACAAATTTTTTATAAATTTTTTATAAATTTTTTACAAATTTAAAAATTTTAACTTATACTTTTTAATTTTTAACTTATACTTTCAAAATTTAAATTTTAAATTATAACTTACAAAATTTCAAATTTTTAACTTATACTTTTAAAATTTTAACTTATACTTTCAAAATAACAATTTTAAATTATAACTTACAAAATTTCAAAATTTTAACTTATACTTTCAAAATTTTAAATTTCAAAAACTAATTTTTACTTTTAAATTAAAAAAACATTTTTTAACTCCGCCTATGCCAAGCAAGCATTGCCGGTTCCAAGCCCGGATAAAGGAAGAGGGAGAAATATTTTTTTTCAACTCTTACAAACATTTTTTCAACTCTTACAAACATTTTTTCAAAATAATTGAACCAAAAAAATAAACAAAAACAATAGAAAAAAACTGAACCGAGCCGGCCCGGTTCAGCCCGGTTGAACCGGCCCACATGAAACCGGAGCCCGGCCCGGCCCGTGGACCGCTCCGGCCCAGCCCGACCACCCTCTGGTCCGGTTCACTGGGCCGTGCTGGGCCTATCCATATAAAACCAGGCCGGGCCAGGCCCGGCCCGCTTGGTTGGTCGGTCCGGTTCGGGCCTGGCACGAGCCCGGTCTGAACCGCAGCTTTTTGGACCGCGGACCGGCCCGGCCTACGAACACCTTGATCATCATGGTACCATTTTGAAACTGATGGCATGCAAATTTAAAATGATGTGGCCTTCAATGATTTACAGCTTAATAAGCGAGATTTCTGCTCGAGCACTAAATTTTTGCTTACTTCAGCCCCGATGCAAATCTTTTCTTTAAGTGGTCACGCCTATTCGGACACCAACCCACACACCAAGTTTTAGGTGGTCTCGTCTACTCTGACATGCAAAAAAAATAGATACCACAATAATATAGTAGCTATTACGTGGTTACCAGAGTTTTACTCAACACGTGCTGTCACGCCCCGATTCCGTAGAATCGATAGTCGTCCCCCGGGCGTGATGCCGTGCGAACCTAAGTTGCGATCGCATAAGGCATAGTCATAAGGTTATCCGAAACACAACATCAAGTTAGAGTACGCAGAGAAATTGAATGACACATTTGAAATAGAAATAGACTTTTTCATTGATGATAATAAAACTTTACATAGACTCCTTTATAATCATTGCCGCGCGGGCTACAACATGACTCGACTTACAAAATGAACGCCGATGAGATAGTCGTTCCATACATTACATCCCTTTTTACAAGCAAAAACTATTACACATTTCCACCTTCTATCGAGGCGAGTCGAGTCGTCATCTTCTTTTGGACTGAGTGCGGGTCTTCTTCAAATGGAATCCAGAAACAAGCCTTTACACGCGGACGAGGCTTCGAAAGGGTTCACTTCGCTTTGAGCTTTCAAGTGGCACGTCCTTCGTGGTTCGGGGTACCTGCGTGGAGAGCGAGGATCAGTACATTATACTTTGTACTGGTGCATGGCTATTTAAGTTCCAAGCTCTCATTTGGTTGAAGAGTTTAAATGACTTAAAGTATGAATGTTTCTAACCATCCTAATGAATTGCAAACAAGCATATGACAAGCATAATGAAATTTACATTGAAACTTACCGACGGCGGCCCGCGTCGCGCCTTATGAAACTTACCATGTTCTTTCCTGTCAATTGTTATCAATTCTATACCAAGTGCAATATTTCGTGTGTTGGTCTCTGACTCCCAGAGCCATCGTGGACTCCTCTAGCTTTTGTTAGATGGGGTCCTTTCAGCACGAGTAGCGAGCCGCGCTGCAAGTCCTCGCCTAACCCGTGCCCAGCACAGCTAATTACTTGTTTCCTTTTTCGGCCGCAACGGTCCCGTGGCCTCGGGTTGCCGTGCGGGAAAACGCTCACCTTGTCGACAAGTTGTCCATGACCGTGCAAAGACATGTTTTTAGTTGTTAAGACATAGCCTACCTTTTCTTAGAAAACTTGTTCATTCATTCGTGTTCGTGCACTTGCATTTATCTTTTTATTCGCAACAACACTATCGATTTTGCCTAAGAAGGGGGTCGAGTAGAGAAGGGTCATCCACTCACCTTGAGTTTACTTCGGCGAGAGAACTTGTTGGTCGCGCTAGACGTTGCCTACGCGATTACCTGAAATCGCACAAGCAACCGATTAGAACACTGCATTATTCATGGAGTTCGATAGAAAATGCGAGTTCGAAATGCAAGCCATGAAAACCATCAAAAACATTCACCAAAATGCATTCAGAAAACAAAGCCAAAACCAACGCAAGCGGCGTGAAAAGTAGAGCAATGGGAGGTCTCTCCCGACTCAGCCGCAGAGTCAATCATCGAGGCACAACCCGCTGAATATGGGACTTGGTTCCGAAGAAGACATTCCATAACGAGGAATGGATCTTAATTCAACCATTCCTGTTCGATCGACTCGGTCGATCCCGACCTATCGGTCCCGACCGAATCGATAGCGACAATATTTCTTTCTCGCGCACCCCATGAACAGTGTACGGGGCACGATGTAGGGACGGGGCACTACACCATAACCAACTAATAAAAAGTTTCATCCTCAAAACTTAAGAATAGAACCTACCTCTATGAGAACAATGAAGGGAACTTCTTCTTCATTTCTGACTCAAGCTCCCACGTCGACTCCTCGACCGAATGGTTTCTCCAGAGGATGCGGACTAGAGGAATAGCACGGTTGCGGAGAATTTTATCCTTGCGCTCCAAGATTTGCACCGGCTCTTCGACATATGACAAGTCCGCCCTCAGGTCCATCTTACCCAAATCTACCACATGCCCCGAATCGTGCACGTACTTCCGTAATTGCGAGACGTGGAAGACGTCATGTACCTCTAACAATGCAGGTGGCAAGGCGAGTTGGTAAGCTACCGGGGCGACTCGCTTCAATATTTCGAACGGTCCAACAAATCTTGGGCTCAACTTTCCTTTCGTACCAAACTGGAAAACTCCACGCATAGGCATCACCTTCAGGAATACATGGTCGTCTTCCGAGAACTCGAGGGGGCGTCGGTGCGTGTCGGCATAGCTTTTTTGCCGGCTTTGTGCTATCTTCAATCTCTCTCATATCAACTTGACCTTCTGCACAGTCTGCTCCACCAGCTCCAGACCAAGTATCTGCCGTTCCCCGACTTCATCCCAGCAAATGGGCGATCTGCACTTCCGGCCGTACAAAGCTTCATACGGCACCATTTGGATGCTGGACTGATAGTTGTTGTTGTATGCAAACTCGGCCAGCGGTAGATGGACGTCCCAACTTGACTTCAAGTCGATCGTACAGAGTCGTAACATGTCTTCGAGAATTTGGTTCACCCGCTCTGTTTGGCCGTCAGTCTGAGGATGATAAGCTGAGCTGAACTTCAACTTGGTCCCCAGTGCTGAATGTAGACTACTCCAGAAGCGCGCTACGAACCGTCCATCCCGATCGGAGACGATAGAAACTGGGACCCCGTACAGCCGAACTATTTCATCAAGGTATATCTGAGCAAGGCGGTCGATGCTCCAAGTAACTTTGATGGCGATAAAGTACGCTGACTTGGTTAGTCGATCGACGATGACCCAGACGGTGTCGTTTCCCCGCGGCGTCCTCGGCAAGCCAACAACGAAGTCCATAGTGATGTGATCCCATTTCCACTCTGGAATGGCGAGGTTCTGTATCTCCCCGCCCGGTCGCTGGTGCTCGGCTTTGACTTGCTGACAGGCCATACATTTTGACACAAAGAGCGCTACGTCCCTCTTCATGCCGTGCCACCAAAAGACAATGTGGAGGTCCTTATACATCTTGGTGCTGCCAGGATACAAGGAATATTTTGCTTAATGCGCCTCCGACATTATCTCCTTTCTAAGTTCTGTATCGTCTGGTACGCATAGCCGTCCCTTCACACGCAACACTCCTGACTCGTCCTCTGCAAAGTTGGACGCTTTCCCTGTCGATATCAGCTTTCGCATCTTCTCCAGGTAGGGGTCGTCCTTCTGTGCAGACTTGATCCTCTCCAGTAGGCTCGGTTCCACCCACAGTTATGCCAGTTTTACGTCTCTGAAACGAACTCGGAGCTCGATGTCCATTCCTTCCAAGTCACGCAGCAGTCGATCGTTGATGTATAACGAAGCTAAGTACTTTCGGCTCAGCGCATCCGCTACCACATTTCCCTTGCCCGGCGTGTAGTCGATTGATAAGTCATAGTCTTTGATTAGTTCGAGCCATCGCCTCTGCCGCAAATTTAGTTCTTTCTGGGTGAAGAGATACTTGAGGCTTTTGTGGTCCGTATAAATCCTGCACGCCACGCCATAGAGATAGTGACGCCACAGCTTCAACGCGAACACAATTGCCGCTAGTTCTAGGTCGTGCGTAGGGTAGTTCTTCTCGTGCGGCTTCAACTGCCGGGAAGCAAAAGATATCACCTTATCCCGCTACATGAGCACACACCCCAAGCCCTGGCCAGAAGCATCGCTGAAGATTTGAAATCCCTCCGTCCCGTCAGGAAGAGCAAGTATCGGGGCCGAAACGAGCCATTGTTTGAGCTCCTGGAAGGAAGCTTCACAGTCGTCTGACCACTGGAATGCGACTCCTTTCTGGGTGAGGCGAGTCAACGGCGATGCGATCTTCGCGAAGTCCTTCACAAAGCGTCGGTAGTATCCCGCCAAGCCTAGGAAGCTTCAAATTTCGCTAACTGATGCGGGCCGTTTCCAATCAGCAACTGCCTCGACTTTCTTCGGATCGACTGCGATGCCCGCGGTGGAGATGATGTGTCCAAGGAATGAGATGATATTCAGCCAGAACTCGCACTTGCTCATCTTCACGTACAACTGATTCTCTCGAAGGGTTTGGGGTACCGTCCGCAGATGCTCTGCATGTTGCGCTCGATCCTTCGAGTAGACGAGGATGTCGTCGATGAAGACTACTACGAACTTGTCAACGAACGGACGGAACACCCGATTCATTAGATCTATAAAGACGGCAGGGGCGTTTGTCAGACCGAACATCATTACCAAGAACTCGTAGTGGCCGTAACGAGTGCGGAAGGCAGACTTCGGCACATCATTTGGCTTGACTTTGAGTTGGTGGTAACCCGATCGTAGATCAATCTTCGAAAACACCGTTGCACCTTGAAGCTGGTCGAACAAGTCGTCGATGCGGGACAGGGGGTATTTGTTTCGGACGGTGGCTTTATTCAATTCCCGATAGTCGATGCAGAGTCGCATCGATCCGTCCTTCTTCTTCACGAACAGCACGGGCGCACCCCACGGTGAGACACTCGGACGGATAAACCCTCTGTTGAGCAATTCCTGAAGTTGTGCCTTCAATTCTTTCAATTCTGCAGGGGCCATTCTATACGGAGCCTTCGAGATCGGCCGGGTGTCGGGGAATGTATCGATGGTGAACTTTATTTCTCGATCGGACGGCATGCCGGGTAGCTCGTCCGGGAACACGTCTGGAAATTCTTCCACAACGTCGGTCTGACCCGTGTTTGCACCATCCTGTCGCATGTCTCGAACGGAACCTAGATAGCCTTCGCACCCGAAATGCAGTATCCGTCGAGCAGATATCGCGGAGATCACCATGCAGGTCGGCGATGCCTCACCACACGAGTAGCAGAATTTAGGCACTCCAGGTATACGGAATGTGACATTCTTTTCAGTGCAGTCTATGGTTGCGTTGCACGGCCCGAGCCAATCTATTCCCAGAATGATGTCAAAGTCCTTCATGTCTAGAACTATCACGTCCAGACCGATCTTTTGACCGTCGATACGGATAATCCCGCTGGCGCAAGCTAAGTTTGTGAGAATTGGTGTGCCCGAAGGCGTGCTTACGCTAAGGTCGAGATCTAATGATATTACAGGGAATTTGTGCTCGTCGACAAAGTCCACCGATATAAAACTATGTGAAGCGCCTGAATCAAATAACACACGAGCAGGCACATTATTGAATTTTAGTATACCTGACACTACTGTATCTGATGCCAGTGCTTCGTCTCGAGTCATGGCGTAGACGCGGCCCTGAATGTTGGGGCGACGATCTTGGCCATTTTGTGGTACAGGTTGAGTGGGCGGAGGAGGTCGGGGTGCCAGCCCTCGATTCTCTTGGCGATATTGTTGTGGTGGTGCGTTACGAGTCTGTCGAAAGCTTGGGCAGTTATGAGCCATGTGAACCTTCTGTCCACAAACGAAACATTTAATATTGTAGAAAAAGCAGTAGCTAGCATAGTGTCCGACTTGCCCGCAATTGGTGCACTTAGGTATCGTCTTCTCACCCTGGTAGCCGCCGTTATTTGGACGCTTTGAGGCGTCATTGTTGCCTCCCATATTGCTAGGACGTTTGTGATTGGAGTGGCGCACAACGTCGTCAGCACTGGAAGGATGTAGGTTCTCAAGGCAGAGGGCGTAATTCAGAGCCTCGCCCACGGTCTTGTACTCCGGGACCCCGACATGCGCACCGATAGAGTGTTGCAGACCCACTTCGAACCGTCGCACACGGCACTCTTCAGTAGGCAGAAACTGGCCAGCAAACTTAGACAACTTGTTGAATTCTGCGGCGTACTGTTCCACTGTCCTTCTTCCTTGCTTCAACTACATGAATTCATTCTCCTTCGCTTGATGAACGGCTGATGGAAGGTACTGGACTTCAAAAGCTTTACGAAACGTGGCCCAAGAGATCGGCTCAGTGGTGTTGTCCGGGCGGATCGCTCGCTTGCACACGGCCCACCAGTCGTGCGCGTTCAACCGTAGTTGAAGTTGTGCGCAGGCGACTTGCTTCGATTCTTCAATGCCGAGAAGCTCGAAATGATCTTCCAGCTCTTCCAACCAGTCGATTGCCATGGAAGGACCCTCGGTACCGCTGAAGGAAGTGCGGCACGCCTTCTTGAATTCAGACACTTCAAAGTTGTACTTTTTTGGTGCCGCTGGTTGACGCTCGGGATCCTTCGTGTCGACTTCAATGGGTTGGATCGCCGGCACGGTGACGGTAGGCGCAGTCGCAGAATTTTTGTTGGTTGCCATTGTCTGGACGATCTGCTGCAGGGTATCTAACTACTTTTGTTGAAGTTTGGCATGTGCATCAAAGCGAGCTTCGAACTGGGCCTGTCGTTCCTCTACTTGTTGATGTTGGTTCTCGGACTGGTTTCGCTGTGCCTCCATCATGCACAGCATCCTTTCGATGGTATCGTTAGAAGGCCTGGCCCACGGACGATGCGAACTACTAGAGCCGCTTGAAGCGCTCTGTTCTTGCTCGACCATGGGTTTCGTCACTTCTGCGATATGAAGGCAAATGCATCAGCCACAAATTATTACGGACTCATTGTATGGAACAACTTATCTCATCGATGCGAGGTCAAAGGTTTAGAACTCTAGACGCGAGACCAAAGGATGTAAAGCCGTGCTCTGATACCATTATGTCACGCCCCGATTTCGTAGAATCGATAGTCGTCCCCCGGGCGTGATGTCGTGCGAACCTAAGTTGCGATCGCACAAGGCATAGTCATAAGGTTATTCGAAACACAACATCAAGTTAGAGTACGCAGAGAAATTGAATGACACATTTGAAATAGAAATAGACTTTTTCATTGATAATAATAAAACTTTACATAGACTCCTTTACAATCATTGCCGCGCGGGCTACAACATCACTCGACTTACAAAATGAACGTCGATGAGATATTCGTTCCATACATTACATCCCTTTTTATAAGCAAAAACCATTACACATTTCCACTTGCTATCGAGGCGAGTCGAGTCGTCATCTTCTTTTGGACCGAGTGCGGGTCTTCTTCAAAAGGAATCCAGAAACAAGCCTTTACACGCGGACGAGGCTTCGAAAGGGTTCACTTTGCCTTGAGCTTTCAAGTGGCACGCCCTTCATGGTTCGGGGTACCTGCGTGGAGAGCGAGGATCAGTACATTACACTTTGTACTGGTATGTGGCTATTTAAGTTCCAAGCTCTCATTTGGTTGAAGAGTTTAAATGACTTAAAGTATAAATGTTTCTAACCATCCTATTGAATTGCAAACAAGCATATGACAAGCATAATAAAATTTACATTGAAACTTACCGACGGCGGCCCGTGCCGCGTCTTATAAAACTTACCATGTTCTTCCCTGTCAATTGTTATCATTTCCATACCAAGTGTAATATTTCGTGCGTTGGTCACTGACTCCCAGAGCCATCGTGGACTCCTCTAGCTTTTGTTAGACGGGGTCCTTTCAGCGCGAGTAGCGAGCCCCGCTGCAAGTCCTCGCCTAACTCGTGCCCAGCACAGCTAATTACTTGTTTTCTTTTTCGGCCGCAACGGTCCCGTGGACTCGGGTTGCCGTGCGGGGAAACGCTCACCGTGTCGACAAGTTGTCCATGACCGTGCAAAGACATGTTTTTAGTTGTTAAGACATAGCCTACCTTTTCTTAGAAAAGTTGTTCATTCATTCGTGTTCGTGCACTTGCATTTATCTTTTCATTCGCAACAACACTATCGATTTTGCCTAAGAAGGGGGTCGAGTAGAGAAGGGTCAGCCACTCACCTTGAGTTTACTTTGGCGAGAGAACTTGTTGGTCGTGCTAGACGTCGCCTACGCGATTACCTGAAATCACACAAGCAACCGATTAGAACACTGCATTATTCAAGGAGTTCGATAGGAAATACGAGTTCGAAATGCAAGCCATAAAAAACATCGAAAACATTCACGAAAACGCATTCAGAAAACAAAGCCAAAACCAACGCAAGCGACGTCAAAAGCAGAGCAACGGGAGGTCTCTCCCGACTCAGCTGCAGAGTCAATCCTCGAGACACAAAACCAAACATTGCACTGCTTTGGATTTCCTGAGGACCTAACCCCTTCACTGTTTCTTTCCATTTTCCTAGTCCCCTTCACTGTTTTCTTTTTGGGATATCACATAACACACACTATTATATTCCTGTCAAAACCTGAGAAGAATGGCTCCCCAAAAACCTGTCATCCCCTGTCCAAACTCACCACATAGCAGTCCCCTAAACCCAGATAATTGATGCCCATGGACAGCCCTCATATGTGGACTACTTTCTAACACACTCACACACAAACTGATATCTAAACTCTACACACACACATGACACTCTCAACTGAGCTTGTTGGCCTGTAAACTGAATCCTTCCCTTTTTCTTTCTGAGTGTTAATTTAGGACTAAAACTGTGAACTGAATTTGTGTTAACCTGTGTTCCTATTTTCTGAGAACTTACCATGTAGGCACACACAAGCCTGTAGGCTGAACCTATTCATTAACCAATTGATTTCCTTTCCTCCTTGCAGTATAAATACATGTGTGAATTTGAACTATTTCATCTCCCTATAACTGGATTGATAATGAATGTGATGGATTCTTCCTTTCCCTATTGCACCACTGTACACCCAAATACATGTAATATCTGTACACCTATGTTAACTTGATATGTTAATTGATGTTAACTGAAATTTCCTTAATCAAAATCTGAGAATTAATCATTTATGTTAAAACTGAGTTTTTGCAATGGTTGTTTAATGGGAAGCCACTCACACACACACACATTGCTTTACACTATTAGTTAACACATGACACATCACCCTCACATTGCCTCTCATGTCTTCACAGCCCACATATATACATGTGACACCCTCTTATCTCTCACAACACACACATATATACCCACACTCATAGCAATGCAATGATTGAATAGAAATGCCATGAATGATTAGAAATGCCATGGGATGTATATAACATATTCATGGTATCTATAGATTTGTATATTATAGTATGGTATATAGGTATAACTTGTATATGTCAAACCTATGAAATATGGGTTTTGATAGCTTAGTTGGCATTGTGTTGTGGTTGTGTGCTAGCCTAGGTTTAGTTAGGGTTGGCTAGACTTGGTTGCCTGGTTTGGACTAGGGTTAGACCTAGAGTGACTTGTTAGTCTAGATTTAGACTTGGAATGGTTTAGTTGACCTAGTTTGACTAGTGTAGTTGACCAGAGTTGACCAAGAGTTGACTTTGGCCTAGATTGACCTAGAATCATGTAGAATGCATAGTAGGACTTCATTATATCATTTTAGACTTGTTGTGACTTGTGCTGTTCTAATTAGGAGCCAGACACCACTCCTCGGACGGTACTTTTCATATTAGACACTCAGTTACAGGCGAGTACATTCTCTGATCATTTTATATCCTGCTTAGAATTATTTTCCTGCATTAAATTACTTTAATTGATACTGGCACGTTGGTCACACGGATTGGTACTATATGGATCCCTTCTTGAGATGTTATCCTTAGGGAGCATCGGGTACTCTATGTTCTGTGCGTTTCACTTACATAGCGTATCACTATGCTTCGTTGGTTCTTTGATCACTTACGACATATACTCTTATGATCGTAGAGTCTTCTTAGAATCCTTATCCCATTTATGGGACTACTATGTATTACCTTCGGGGTCTATCACCTTCGGGGTCTTATCACCTTCGAGGTCTACCACCTTCGGGGTCTGTTACATAGCATCATATAACATAACTTGGTTGGATCCTTGTGTATTAGTTGGGGGTACGGGGGAGTATAAATAGACATGTGAACAATTTCCAAAGTAGAATAGCCATGCACGCCTCTTTAGTATAGCCATGTACAAATCAAGCCGTTCACATGTCGACTTTGTGCTCTAAATCACTAGTCACTGGTAGCTCTTTATTTATAGTAGATATTTCTATTACAGTTCTCCCTCTGTTTACTTACTGCATTTCTTCAGTATCTATATCTTACTTTACTGCATGATTATATTTTCTAACCTGCTATGAATTGTTGAGATGTACTGTACTCGCTCCTGTCCTGACTGGACCTGTTGAAAATATTACAGAGGACGAGGAGGAGGCCTGGGAGGATACCACCTTCGGGATAGCTCTAGCTGAGGACATCACCCCCACTGCCTAGACTAGTTTAGTTAGGCCTTATCTTATTTTTATGTTGTCTTGAGACTGTTTAGCTAGACTTTACTTCTGTTCAGAGATGTTGAGTTGTATATATTCTTTCATTTTCAGTAGCTGAGATATGTACTCTGGATATTTGCTGGGATATTATATTAGACTTTTCTATCTTCAGTATTTCCTTGAGTTCTATATCATATCGTGTCTTCTTCCTCCTTAGTCGTGATTGAGTTCATTTACTGCTTAGTATTATATTGCTAGATGTTTGTTAACCTAGGACAGCGTTCTACCGCCGACGCTGCGACGTAGGCTGGGCGTTGTTACGTTCTCGTACCCTCACAGTGGGTGCGGGTCGTGACACAACCCGCTGAATATGGGACTTGGTTCCGAAGAAAACATTCCATAACGAGGAATGGATCTTAATTCAACTGTTCCCGTTCGATCGACTCGGTCGATCCCGACCGAATCGATAGCGACATTGTTTCTTTCTCGCGCACCCCGTGAACAGTGTACGGGACACGTTGTAGGGACGGGGCACTACACGTGCAAGGTTTGTTCATTCCTAAGCAGAGAACTGACATTGTATGCAAATTCAGACATGAAAGATTATTGGATATCACATTTATTCATGAACAACTTTTTCTGAGAGGTTGAAATACTATTGTAGCATATTCCTCTTTGATTATGTACTTATATTATTATTATTTTTCTCTATTTTATACTAACCAACTTACATGAATCTAATTTTTTGGTGTCCTTGATAGTTTCCTTGAAGTTTCATGTCAACTCTTTTACCTTGAAAGTTTCTAGAACATTGTTGTGGTTGTCAGTTGTAGATGGCCATAATTTTGCTACCATAGGATCATCCAAAAGCATGTGCAGTTTTACTGAGTACCTCACTGTTGCTCGATAGATTTCTATTCTCTGTCTCTCGTTTGCGTCTATATCTTCTTTTATATATTGTAGGTCGGTTTGAACCGACAAACAAAGTATTTTATTAATGAACTTGATGGTATAATTTTCTGGCCAAGCTCTAATATATTGTAGATTGGTTTTTGAACCTGCAAACTACCCAATATATACAATAAAAGCTGCTGCTTATTCTGGCCAAGCTCTAATATATACAATAAATGTCGCTGCTTGTTCTAGCAGCTTGATATGTTCTTGTATTTTAATATGGCAGCAGTACAGGAATCTGCATACTAAGTCTTCTGTTGCAGATAACTACATTTCAGATACTCGTAAAATTAATACAAATACTCTTTTATAGTCGAATAGCCAACCCACCCCCCCCCCCCCAAAAAAAAAAAAACAATAAAGTTTATTGAACTAAAGTTGTTATGCACTCAGGGAACCGATACACAAAGCATCAGCTGCACACAAGATACACATATAACATACTGAGTTTGCTACTGCAGTCACACCCTATTGATTTAACCACAAAGTTGCTCGAGCTGTTATACATTCTTTGTTGGTGCTAGACTCCTTAGGAAACATACTCTATAATTAGAAGAGAATCTTCATTGATTTAACCACAAAGTTGATGCTGAATCCAGTTATTTGCATATATGATGAATTTATAAGAGACATCAAAATAACCCATCGAACTCGACATTACCTCTTTGTAGCCCAATATTTTTACCTGGCTAGACCATAGTTACCTTTGCTTGTGTTTTATTTCAATACATTGTATGTGGCATGCTACCTTTCCAAGTACGCAATACATTCTCTGTATGTGTTTTATTTCAATACACTGTATGTGGCATTCTACCTTTCCATGTATATATGTCTTATTTTATAACGTGTCTAAACATAAATGTTATATATATGACCAATATCTATATCGCTTGAAAAGTTAGTGTTGTATATACTACTATTATTTATAACGTTTCCAACAAAAAAGTGTCATATAAAAACTAATCATTTATAATGGTTTTTGTAAACATTTATAACACTGGTTTTCATCACGGTTGTCGGCTTCAAAAAAGCGTTATATAATGCTTTTTATGACGATTTTTACCCGTCATAAAAATGAATTTTTCTTGTAGTGTATGCCAAAACAAAGGTGGACTCATCTAGAACACGAATATAAATTTTGTTTTGAGGAATTGGCTAATGTTACGCTTCAAAAATCAAAGCTACGATAAATATATTTATAGTCAAAATTAAATCTCAAAATATAGTTTAATAATTAAAAATTATATTAAATAAATATATAATAAGTAAATCCCAAAATTAGAGGGCTTAAAGGGTCAGTCTATCGGTCTCATGACAGCTGGTTGGTCTCCATGAAAAGGTTGTTCATGAATTTAGTTTTATTGACGGGTGGCTTGCCAAAACTTCACGGAGCGACGTTGGTTTCAGCAGTTCGAATCTAAGAAGGAAATCAAGGAATACAGTAAACTCATTAAGATATACGCATCTCCATTCACACAGATCAAGAAGTGTTGTGGGTCATCGATGATGTGCACAATACATTATATTTTGCTCAAGAATGCATGTTTACGGAGAAGCTTCATTGTCGGGCATGAAGGTGGGCATGTTCCGCAGCTCAAATCTCGATAAAATTGCATCATCCGCTTGGTTGGCCAACCTATGGAAGAAGCTTGTCAGAACGTTAACATTTCTGATGGAATACAGAAGTCAAGGATAGACATCAAAGACTTCTATGAGGTTGATCATTAGGGACTTCGATATGGTCGCGTCACTGGTGTCAGCGGGATCCCAATGGTGCTACACCAGGCAACTAGCATTGACGTAGGGTCGAGGAGCTGGAGACGATGAAAATGCAAAACAGCTCACAGGATCGGAGATCAGTGACAAGGGAGAGTAGGAACTCTGTCACGAGCCAACTGATATGGAGTCCAGTTGAGAAGTTATGGGATTAACACCCTCTCATAACTAGAGTGGAAGATTGTTGGAGTCTAGTAGGATATCGAGCATTTCTGCCGAGACATGGACCAAACTCGGACCGAGTTCGGTCAAGGATAGAGTTATGTCTGTGTATGTCATTTTGTTCAAAACCTTTTGGCAGGGGCCAAAACGAACTCGGCCCGAGTTTGGTGTCGGTTGGTGCTGAATAAATAAATAAATAAATAAATATATATA
>JANAVB010000194.1:17584638-17744638 GCA_029216955.1 Iris pallida
TGATTTTGGCAATGGTGCGTGACTTTCATTCTAATCTGTCTGGACTTTGCGTGAATTAATCACCTGCGTGAATAAATCATTCAGCGTGTCTTGATAGTATATCTGTCTGAAGTCTGCGTGATTTTTGAAATTTTCTTCGAATGCCGCAATACACGCATAAAGCTCGTAGACATAGATTTTACTGAAACACATCTGACCTTGTCTTCTTTATTTTTCGTAGTGAATATTCGAAGTGAAGAGGCAGATTATGAAGGGCACCTGAGTTTTTTATTTAAACATGATTTATCTCATATGCAATTTCCTTAATTTGACCTTCCAGAAGCTAGACTGTCGTTGTTGGCAAATCAAGACCATACAACTCTACTCTGTTTGATGAATAGTGAACCCTTTCAGAGTCTTGATTTGGTGTCCCACAAGAAATCAGCATTTCTGTTCGGGGATGCTATAGCACAAAAATCACAACCGAAGGGTATCAGAGAGAAGGTCTGCTTCTACTTCGAAGGTAATGTAAGCCAGCCCATGTACTGGCCGAAGGTTTCTAGGGGCTTATCTATCATGAGATTCATGCATGCCAGTTATCCCAGAAAGATGTCCTGGTATATAACAGAATATCAGCAGGCAAAGGCGAGCCGTATCATTTACAGGAAGGAGGGATTCTTCAGTTCCCCAGAGAATCATGTATCCGTATTCCGAGGTCTGAAGCCGGGATGTATACCACCTGAAGACTCATCAATATTAATGCCATTCTGGATGCCTATTTTCATAAACGAATTCATGGCAAACGAGAATGCATTCTACCCCACTGATTCGACGCCGAGGATGAACGGCTTAATGAATCAGGAAAACGTGAGGTGGAGGACTTTGGTCCATTGGGCTCTGGAGAAGTACGAGAGTGAGATGAAGAAGATAAACCTTTATGACGCAATCGCCAATTCCTTCTATGGCTTCAGACCCAACCCCTCTCTGTTTCTGGCCTTGGTTGAGAGGTATAACTACAGGACGGGGACATTTATGACTTCCAAAGGGGAGATGGGCTTCGCCCTTCATGAGATGGAACACATCTCGCATCTGCCTTCAGGCTCACTGCCGTATGAAGAGTATGTGCCTGCGATAGAAGAGCTAAACTTTCTGTCAGAGAAGAATCCAGGGATGGTGCACCTATTTGAAGAGATGATGTGCCATTTCGGCACATGTACTCTGTATTACAAGTGTGCTAAGGAGGAAACTGGCAACCACATCCAGAAGTAGATGTCTTATCTTTTCATGAACCGTGAAAAGGATGAGAAAAAGATAAACGAGAAGAGATGGTACCAGATTAACTCCTTCAAGCCTCTCTCTGAGAGTGAAATTATTTATCTACTGGAGAAATATGACTGCAAGGATTTCACTATCACTGAAGACTGGTACGAGTTTAAAGCTGGAACCACCTTCAGCTCGTATGTGAGACAGAGTGGAAAGACTCTGTCAAGGAACGGTCATTTAGCCGGATTCCTATCTCTTTGGCTCAGAAGATTCGTCGTTCCTGGTTCTAGTTCTTTGGACAGAATACATAGAGGCGTGATTTTTTCAGCAGTGCGCCTTATATATGGTTATAAGATAGACTTATTGTCAGCGATGACCTGTAGGCTGAACGCAGGTCTTCGGAATTTTGTAACTAACATGCTATCCAGTCAGAGGAAAATGACCGATGAGTTCCCCAGAATAGAGATGCCCTTCACATATCTATATGGTTGGCTTCTTCTCCATCATGACGATCTGATACCTCCGAGAGCAGGAGGGAGTGGAGTCTCTTTTTGGAGAAGTACTCCGACGAAACTTTCTGGAAGGTTCACACTCTTCCAGAATGCAAAAATATTCTGAATCGAGCGTCACATTGGTTGATTCAATGTGTCCCTCCACCACTGGGTTATGAGAACATGCCCTTGAATATGATGGACAGAGATAAAGGGAACAGGCTGGATGATGTAGCCTTTCAGTGGTTGCAGAGAATCCGGCCCTCTCATCTGGTATACCGTAATGAAGAAATGACGTATCTGGAGCCGTATCTACCGAGCCGATTTGCCAGGCAATTCGGATATGACCAACTTCATGTTGGGAACGCCACTATCTGCCTTTCCGCTCGTAGAGGGCTTATTGACGGAGCTCGGGCCTGGAGATACTTTGCGGCTAGAGATACAAAAGCTGTATTCTCTATGCCTAATCCTTTATCCAGCACAGGGACGAAGATGCTTTACACATGCTCGCTTCTATGTTTCGTCGAGCACCTTCATGCCGAGTTTCCATCTGAAGACTTTTGTTGCGGGAGACGACCCGGCTCCATCTAAGAGGTCAAAAAAGAAGATTGTTATTCAATAATTTTCTCCGGAACCTGAAGATGAGACAGCAGAGGTTGAGCCCCTATATGATTTATTTCAAGAGCGAATTGCTGATGAAGTTCTTCCTCCCATATTTGTATCCCTTTCTAAGAGGAAGCGAAGCGATGAATCTGAGACAGTCTCCAAAAAGAGTACTAAGTCTCCGACAAAGAAGAAGAAGAAAGGGGTTTCAGTAACTACCACTTCATCTTTAGGGGACATCTCAGTTGACGAAGATGACGCCGTCGATAAAGACGAAGATGAAGACGATGCTCCTTTGATAACAAGGAGGTCAAGAAGCAGGTATGTCAAGAAGACCGTTGGCAAAATGAAGGGCAATGAACTCCTAGAAACGATTATGAGTGTAAGGGTTTTGCCAGAAATCAATGAAGCGGCTTCTGCTGAGAAAACAGAATCTGACCCATCAACTTCAGCTGAACGGACTGAAGTAGAGTCCACTCGAGCTCAGGAAACAACTGCTCCGACAACAAGTGGAGTAGCTATTGAACCCTCAGAGATGAGGATAATCCCTTTTGAGCATGGGACAGAAGGCGTCATCCAGGCATTGGATGACCAGATTGAATATTCTGAAGAAGGACCAGCCCCGGCCGAAGTTATGGAACAAACGAAAGTTCCAGAAACCCAGGTTGAAGAAGATATTTCTTTGGCCAGAGGCGATGAAGACGTGCCAACGTCCGAGCTATCGGTTGCTGATGACTTGTTGAAGAATGTTTGTAAAGACATCATTCTTCGAACTGATATTCCAAAAGAGGCTGAACCGGCAGTCAATACTGAGCTTGCTATCATTACTGTTCCTGAGATCCATCCATCTCAAGGGATAGATGAAGATGTGAACATCATAGACTCCGGATCAGAGACTCATCCTGAAGCTGGGGATGAACAAGAGTCTGAAGAAGAAGAAGAAGCTGAAGAAGAAGAAGAAGATTGGCATACTGGCACTTCTACTCATTATGATGAGGATAAGGTCAGAGGGAACAGAATGGAACTTAGCTCCGAACCTGCTCAATCTCCGGACAACGCTCCAGCACCCAGTAATTCTGGAGCTGGAAGTAGTCGCATAAAGCAGGTGCCGGACACCATCATGGACCAGCTACGAGAAGATGTAAGACTCCCTGAACACACAGAATATGAACCTCAGCCTGGTAGAATTTTATTTCAAATTCTGTTTCTACTGTTTTTTTTCTTCATATGCTGATTATTTTTTCTTTGACTTGTAGGAACTGCTGCAACAATGAGTTCGACTCATGCTCCACTTGTCCAGACTGATGCTGATGAAGGGAGCTCTCCAGCGGCACATACCTCCGTTCCCAGGATAGAAAACATACATGCTTCTTCTTCAATGATGACAGTGACTCCTGGGTTCGAGACGGGACTGGCAAAAACTCTGGGGATGTATTCGGACATCATCTACTCATATCTTGATACATACTCCAGACGTTTCTTGAAGGACGAAGCTATGCCCTTTTCTGAACTTCGAGCTATGGTCAATTTCCCGCTCATGGCGTTGCGACATGCTGGTTGCGAATCTCAGTGCATCTTCTTCGAACATCTCCTGGATGAGTTGGAAATAACTATCCGAAAGTACTGGGAGACTAAGAAAAAAGACATTCATTCTTTAACGGTGGCTGAGATCAATCAACTAGAGCATGAAGCCCAGTCCCAGCAAGCTGCCTTAGAAGCATTTCTTGCCTCTTCTTCTGAGAAATTAGTAGAAAAGGGTGAAGAAATATTAGCTAATCGTCAGAGAGTAGAGCTTCTGGAGAAAGACAAAGCATCCAAAGCTGAAGGACTCAAGAAGCTAAAAGAGGAGCTAGCTCATCTTCAAGAGCGAATTGTTGTCATAGAAAAAGAGCAAGCTGAGGTCATTACTGCTTATATTTCTGAAGCTGAACGCTATAAAACTCTTCAAAAGGAGCAAGAGCAAATACAAGCAAGGCAAATTGAAGAAGTTAACCGTCGCCAACTTGCTATTGTTGCTTTTGATGAACAAAATGTCACGGTTGCAGCAGCGGAAAGAGTCCGCAAATCTCATGATGAGAGGATGAGTATTGTACTTAACCGTATTAAGGAGCTAATAACTCCTAATAAATAGATCTTTTACATTTTCATTTGTACTCAACATTTTGATTTTGAATGAAGACAAATGAAAACTTTTGATCTGATTTTTGACTCTATTGTGATAATGGTGTATTCATAGAAAATGTGTTCAGAGGTAGATAATACATGACATATTTCGATAGAATAGAATATACAAATGAACTTTGTAATTCTATCAGATGATATTAAACCAGAGATGATCTTAGTTCAATACTGATTGGAAAAAATAGAATTCAGACATAAAAATATCTTTGAACTCAATTTTTTCAAGATCTTTGGACTCAAAAATCAAAAGACTAGATATCATTTTTATAAACATGATACTGATATGGATAATGAACGGATAAACCGTTCAAAATGGATGATAATGAACGGATGAACCGTCAGATGATAATGAACGGGCGAACCGTCGGGTGGTAATAAATGAACGGACGAACCGTCGGGTGGATATAATGAACGGACGAACCGTCAGAATAAATGTAATGAACGGACGAACAGTCAGGTGATAATGAACGGGTGAACCATCGAATGAATGTGTCGCTTCATTATTTGAGGAACTTCTGCCTATAAATATAGCAGAAATCTGACAGGAACGAACACTTATACTCTTCAACATAAAAATGTCGTCTGAGGAAGCATCCAAGAAGGCTGAAATTGCCCCAAAGAAGGGCATTGAAGATCACCCTGCAGATCCAGTTCAGCCGAAGAAGGCAGAAGCGGGTGAAGGTTCGTCTGCACCCCAGCCATCATAGGACATTATGGACTTCCTGCTCGAACCAGGAAGGACTGAAGAAGAAGAAGCCATGAGGATGGCCGCTTGCAAGTTCCTCGTGGGTTCCAGCAAGGAGGTTCTCGACTCTTTTGCTGATCACGTTTTCGAGAAGGACGGCAGTGGCCCGCGTCCAAATGTAGAGAAAGATGATAGTGATCTTCCTTAATATCATGTACTATCATTCAAGATGAAATAAAATTTGAATTTTATTTATAGACTTGAACTTGTCTGATAATTTACAAGCATTTATATTCATATATAATACTTTTTAAGGAATTTGCCATTAATAGGCATCATAACAATTCGACCATCCAGATCTGAGAGTTGATAAGCTCCATTTGAGAAGACTTTGTTCACAACATAGGGACCTTCCCACTTTGCATCGAACTTGCCTTTACTAATATGCGTCATAGTCATAGGACGTCTGACTATTAGAACAAGTTCTCCTTTTTGGTATGCTCGAACTCTGACTTTCTTGTTAAAAGCTCTTGAGATTCTGGCTTGATAGAATTCGATATTATGTTGAGCAGATAACCGCTTTTCATCCAAAGCTTCTAATTCCTGAAGTCGAAGGCGATCATTATTCTCGGTGGTAAGTTCATTAGCGATTGCTATCCTTAAAGAAGGAATTTGAATCTCTAATGGAAGAACAGCTTCGCACCCATACACCAAAGAGAAAGGTGTACATTTAGTAGCATTACGAACTGTAGTGCGGTAAGCCCACAAACATTCACCAAGTTTCTCACTCCAATTCCGTTTGTTAGTAGAAACAAACTTCTTTAAGAGTTTGATGATGGTCTTGTTGAAAGCTTCTGCTAATCCGTTAGCTGCTAGATTATATGCGGTAGAAGCCACATTGTTGATGCGATGATCGTCACAGAATCGAGTAAATTTCTGGCTGACAAACTGTGGTCCATTATCATGAATAATGCGTCGAGGAACACCAAATCTGTAGATGATATGATGCTTGATAAAGTTGATGACGTTGGACGTTTTAACTTCAGATAAAGGAATAGCTTCGGCCCATTTGGAGAAATAATCGGTTATTGCAAGAATAAATCGATGACCTTTTGATGACGGCGGATTGATCGGGCCGATAACGTCCATGCCCCAAGCTTCGAAGGGCCATGATGCTGTCGTTGGATGTAGAAATTCTGAAGGTTGATGAATAAAATCCGCATGGATTTGACAAGCTTTACACTTCTTTGCATATTCGATGGCATCTGATACCATAGTAGGCCAATAATAACCCATACGTCGAATACGGTCTTGAAGTTTTGGTCCAGGTTGATGTGCTCCACAAATTCCATCATGTGCTTCACGGATAATTTGTTGGGCTTCATCACCGGCAACACATCGAAGAAGTAAACCATCATAAGCTCGACGATATAAGGTTTTTGTAGTATGATTGTAATAAAATCTGAGTGATCGTCGTCTGATAGATGCTGCCTCACTCGAATTATCTGGAAGAATATCATACAATACGAAATCTAAGAAAGGAAGTCTCCAATCTTTATCCGTATTCTGAATCTCAGCCGAATTACCGAAGGTGAATTCTATACTAGAATCAGATGAAGATGATAATGGTTTACGACTGAATCCGAATACTCTTGTCGTATTGACATCATGAGATGCTGATTCTTCAATGTCAACTGGAAGTCCTAGAGTCAGATTGTTTTCGAGATGAAATAATTCTCGATTGTAAACAACAATCATTTGTTGACGTCTAACCGGAATAGCCAACACCGACGCGAGATTAGCAAGAGCATCAGCTTCTGTATTACATGCTCGCCTAACATGTTCGATAAAGAATTCTTCAAATGAAGAAGCCATAGATATAGCCGATCTATGATAAGGAACCAGATCTTGATGGCGAACTTCATAAGTACCCCTTATCTGATTGACAATAAGTTTAGAGTCTCCGTATGCTTCCAAATGCTGAATATTCAGATGTTTGGCGAGCTGAAGACCGATGAGTAATACATTGTATTCAGCAACGTTATTTGAACATGGCTGATCAAGAGAATAAGATCTTTGGATAGCAAGACCTTCTGGTGATACAAGAACAATTCCAACTCTAGCAACAATGTCACCTTTAGGACCTATTCTTGAAGCTCCGTCAAAGAATAGACGCCAAGTAGAATCTTCTTCAGCAATTTGGTTTGAGTCTAGGACTTCATCTGGGATTTCATCATAGAGTTTTGAATTCTCTGGAATTGAATGAGCAGCCAGAAAATCAGCTAAAGCTTGTCCTTTGACTGATTTCTGAGGGATATAATACATGTCATACTGAGCAAGTAAGATTCCCCAGTTAGCCAATCGAGAATTTAAAACACTTGGTTTCTTCATCATGACCCGTATAGGATTAATCATGGAAATGACATGAATGGTCTGGCCAATGATATAATGTCGTGTCTTTTGGACAGCGAACATCAAGGCTAGACATTCTTTTTCGACCGGTGAATATCGAGGTTCAGCTCTGGTCATGGTACGACTGAGATAGTAAATGGCTTGTTCATGACCATTTTTATTCTTTTGAGCGAGTAATGCACCCAATGAATGACTCATCGCTCGGGTATATAGGAGGAACGGTATTCCTGAGACAGGAGGTACCAATACTGGTGGGCTCATCAGATATTGTTTTATATCATCGAATGCTTTCTGACATTCATTATTCCAGACAAAAGAAACACCTTTCTTCATAAGTTTATTGAATGGTCTGCAGTATCCTGATAAATTAGAGATGAATCTCCTGATATAAGCGATCCTTCCTTGAAATCCTCGTAGCTCTTTTAAGGTGCGTGGAGGACGCATCTCTTGGATGGCTTTGATCTTCTCGGGATCCACGTGTATACCTTTCAAGGTAATGACAAAGCCGAGAAATTTGCCACTAGAGACGCTTAAGAAGGACTTAGTAGGGTTCATCTTTAATTGATGCTTACGCATTAGATCAAATATAGTCTTCAAATCTTGGATGCGATCCTCCTTTTGTTGACTTTTAACTGCAATGTCATCAATGTAACATTCGACTGTTTTCTGCAAATGTTCACGGAATATAGTGTTCATAGCTCGTTGATAAGTTGCTCCTGCATTCTTGAGACCGAATGGCATAACTGTATAACAGTATGTACCAATCGGCGTTCTGAAAGAAGTGTGTTTCTCGTCATCTGGAAACATTTTAATCTGATTGTACCCAGAGTACCCGTCCATGAATGACGTCCGTTCAAACCCACAGGTATTATCGATCATGACATCGGTGATTGGTAGAGGGAATTCGTTTTTAGGACATGCCGCATTGAGATCGCGGTAGTCTATACATACTCTGATTTTACCAGTCTTTTTAAGGACAGGAACTATGTTAGCCACCCAATTGAAATGTTGTTCCTCTCTGATAAACCCAGAAACCATGAGTTTATTGACTTCAGCTTCAATTGCATCCATAATGTCTGGACGAAATCGTCGCTGTTGTTGTTTGACCGGTTTAGCATTCGGCATGATATTGAGTTTGTGAGTTGCAATCTGCGGATCAAGTCCTGGCATATCTTCATAGCTCCAAGCGAAGACATCGATGTATTCACGAATAAGTTTGATCATGTCTTGCTTATCAGTTTCTGAAAGACTTTCACTGATGAATATTGGTTTAGGGAATCCCTCTTCACCAACATCTATTTGGACGAGTTTGTCTTCAGTCGGAGGTTCTTTTTGCTCGAATCGAAACTCCTATTGATTATCTAACCTTTGGGCCCATTGTTCTGATTCAGGTGAGATTTCAAACTCATCTTCGTTTTCATCATCTTCGTCAGAACCGTCAATGGAGACCATGTTGGAAGACAGAATATTGCGATGGAAGTCACCAATACTTGTATCAGAATTCCAAGAGGTGGTACTAGAAGAATCAGATCTCTTATCTTAGTCAGATTCGGGATCTTCATGGATAGTATTGATAAAGGGGGTAGGAGCAATGTAACCCAATCCGCACTTTGTCCTTCCGTATTTCAGAGGAGGAATACGGACAGGCATTTTTCTTCCTTTTCCATTACTGAGGCCAGTTCTGAAGTCATAGCCCATATTTTTGATAATGTCTTTAGATTATTGACTATAACGACGTAATTGTAACCTTCCGGTATCATTGTCTTTGTCATCGTCTTCCGGATCAGAAGGATTCTGGGGCCCTTTGTAGAAGATTATTGGAATGTCTCCTGGTTTTCTACTAGGAACTAGAAAGTATGAAGTTTGTGCTGATTCTAGGGATACTCCCGTATGAAAAGTCTGTACAACTCCTATAGTTATTGTTCTCAAGTCATCTAACAAATGCAAATAACTATGAATATGATTACACACATCAATATACTGCAAAGATGGAGACTTTTCATTAATTTCAAAAGTAGCAATATTTACATCAGGAGAAGGCTGAGCCTTAGAAATTTTAGCCAAGTCAACGACTAAAGAGGGAGAAGAAGAACGAGAAGAAGTTTTGTTTCGATTAAGATCGATAACAAATGGCTCAGAAGAGGTGAGCTCCCTTGCAGCCTGAGATGGAAGAGTAGTCCGCCCTCCAACTGGGATTACCAGAGTATCTTGTTTTATATGTGAAGATACAGGAACTGTAATACGCCCACTGACAGGAATGATCAGTGTATCTTGAGCAGATGACTGAGGTGATGGAGAGATACGTCCGCTCACTGGAATAATGAAAGAACCTTCTCCAGAGGGTTTAGGAGACTGTTGCTGAGTAGTTCGACCTTTAACAGGAATTGTCAAGGTCTCACTTTACGAGTCCTCTTTCTCCATAGCTTGTATCACCCTTGTATACTCTTCTTTGTACATCCGAGAATCATTGAAATACGCTTCAACCCCACGGAAAGGATTTATATCAGCAACTTTCTTTTGTACTTTTCCATTGCTATCAATGTATTTAAAAGACTGATGAAGAGTAGAAGGTACCACATTATTTTCATGAAGGAAGGGTCTTCCCAGAAGAAGATTGTAAGACCCTACGATTTCGATCACATAGAAAGTGACTTTGGATCTGAAATCGCCTATCTGAAGTTTCAGATGAATCTTTCCCAAAGGCTCGCTTCGGCTCTGATTGAATCCCAAGATAGTAGTAACCGTCTTGGAAAGCTTGTGAAGAGGGATTTTTAATTCATCCAACACACTCTTTGGCATTATGCTTATAGCAGACCCTGGATCAATGAGGATACGATCTATCTTCATCGTATCGATATAACCGGTGAAGTAGAGAGGCCGATCATGTAGATTATTCTCCAGTAGCATGTCATCTTGTGTAAAAGTGATATTTGGGATAATCTCTAATACACTGTTGCAATGTAAGCAAGTAACAGGTTCTTCATCTGGTTTCTTTAATTGTGCAAGACAAGAATCTGCCTGAAGAAGTTCCTCACTTAATGTCTCCCGAGTCTCTTTAGAAAGACGTAGAAGTTCAAAGAAGGACATTCTAGCTGGAGTACTAGCGAGTTGAGCTAGAATGTTGAAGTTATAAGGCTTCTGAAGCCCAAGAGGAGGGGACTTCTTGATCGGCTTATCAAATCGAGCCTGTTGTTTGCCTTTCTCAAGAGCTGTGGGCTTGGAAGGAGTAGGTATCCCTGGTGTAGTTGAAGGAACAGGTACAGTGGATGATCCTTCTTCAAGAGGAACATTAGGAACATCTTTGTCAGTTGGAGAGACATCAGGAGCATCCTCAGGATTCTTGGAATAATCCTTTAGATAAAGTTTTCCTGTTCTAGTAGCACCAGCAAGTGCTTCTGCTTTGTCTTTTGGCTCTGTGTCGGGAGTAGATCCGAGAGAAGTCATATGATATGACTTAGTCTTTCCAGCCTTCTTAGATTTTCGGGAAGTAGTCTTTTGAAGGAGAGGAGATTCAAAATCTGCCACTAAATCAGGATGAATCCATATGATCTCTCCTGTTTCCATAGTGATCGGTACTAATCCTTCAGACTGTGGAGGAGGAATATTCACTATTTCAAGAGTTGCCTTGGGAATAGAAACGATTCCGCTTTCAAGGAGTTGGGGAGGGAAATCTCTGAATTGCATAGAGACGACGTTGGAGGTGACGGTCTTCTCTTTCGGAGTAAGAGAGATAGCTCCAGATTTGATCATTTCCTGGATCTTTCCTTTCAGTACATAACATGTATGAACTGTGTGACCCAACATTCTGTGGTATGGACAGTATTTAGGATGATCTGTCTTACCAGCTTCATCGGATTTCTTGATTTCAGGTAATTGTATTTTATTACCTTTCAACAGATATTCAAAGATACCAAGGACATCATCGTCATCAAAAGAGTATTCTTCTTTAGGGCAAGGTGTTCTTGGTTGTTGAGTCGTAGAGACAAGAGGAGTTTGAACGGTCGATGCATCTTTACTCTGAAGATTAACTTCAAGGGTTTCTTTTCCCTTGCGAGTATTAGATTTAGCATTATTGTTAGTACTTTGACCTGTTTCTTTAGGAGCCATCTGCACTCCTAACCCTTTGAAGGTTTCAGCACTAATTTCTGCAGCTTTGGCACTCACTATGAAAGAAGGCCAATCTTGAAATTGAGTAGATCCTGTCCATATGCTGATGATTGGCAATAGATTTGATTTGCATGTGTCAATGGTAACAGCATCAGGAGTTCTAAGAGGCATCTTCACAGCTTCTCTTCGAAACCGTTCAATGAAATCCTCAGTAGTTTCATTATTCTTCTGCTTGATTCTTATAAGAGCAGACATAGTCATGTCATTGAGCCCCTCATAGAATAGTTCAAGAAATATTTGTTTGAAGCCGGCAAATGAGGTAATGCACCCATCTGTGAGACTTCTATACCAGTCATAAGCCGTTCCCTTGAGACATCCGACAAACACCCGAGTAAGGAGGGCGTCACTTGGTTGTAGCTGGTTAGTCAACACTTCAAAGTGATTGATGAATTGACTCGGAGAAGTGGTTCCATCATAGAATGAGATAGTAGGAGGCTTATATTTAGGGGGATAAGATACTTGCTTCCATTCTATCGGGTAAGGTTGCTTGATACCTAACCTTTGCAAACCATCCTTCTGTTTGAATGCCTCAAATTGAGTTCTGAGGTTCTTCAATTCTTCAGTAACAACTCCGGAAGATTGTGGAGTTGTAGCTTGTTGAGAATAGTTGGAAGGAGGAACAGCATTATAAGCACTACCTCCAGCTCCCGAAAGACTAGGAACTGGTTGAGCTTGTCCAGGAGTATTGGATTGTACTGCTGGAGGTACATGTATTGGACTTACACCAGTGTCAGTTGGTATGGCATCTGGTACAGTCTGTCAATTTTGCATCTGGGTTGCCATGAGTTCATACATCGACTGCATAGTGTCAGCCATAGATTTTATTTGCTGTTCCAAAGAAACAATTCTTTGCTCTTGAGGAGTCATCGAAGAAGAAGGTTCATCAGTATTCCCATCGACCATATAAGTCGTGACTGTACGAGGGATTATTGATGAACTGGTGGATGTTGTTTGTTCTGAATCATTACTTTGTGTATCAAAGTCATCTGTAGGAGAACTACCCCCAGTAGGAAGAGGTGGGAAGTTAGATTCTCCAAGAAATTTAGAATCATCTTCAGAAATCAAAGTCCTTTGATTAGAAGCCATGACTCTTGATCTGGTGCCTCTATAGACTCCATCTGGACTATCAGGTCTACCCCCAGTATCCCGAGAGGTCATGTTGACAGAAGCAAACAGAGGTTCATCTTCATCAGGCATAGGTTCACACTGAATCCGATTGAAGACAGATTGTCGTTTAGTTTGACATCTGTATTACATTATGACTCTTGGCTGGAAGTTACATTCATGATCAGCATGATCATGATCTATTGATTGGCATCTGCATTGAATTATGACTCTTGGCTGGAAGACACATTCAGCATGGTCATGATCCATTGACACAAAATTATTCCTTCTCTTTTGTTGCAGATGTTCTCATAAATCTGTCTGTGAAGATTGAGGTACATCAGAGAACATTCTTTGTGCATTCTTAGGAATATATTTCTGGTTCTTGGGTCTTGATGGCTCTTGATTATATAGAGAGTGATTAATCTGAGCCACATAATTTCTAGCATACTCTGCATCTGGATCTCTTGCTTTTGTTCCCGTTTGGTATGGTTTTTTGTTACCAGAAGTGCTTCCCAAACGGATTTGATTAAGTTTTGTTCTTAGATCAGTTGGAGGTACAATACTGGTTTTTGATACTTGGAGTTTTCCCTCCACTGATCTGGATATTTGTAAAGAAGGAAGAGTTGGACCACCCCCTTGATTAGGAGTTGGTAACAGACCCTCTTTTATAGACAAATTCTGTGCCCAATTCGAAGAAGACATTAAGAAATGTTTCTTCTTAGACTTATTCAAGTTTTGAGACATAGAATGTCCAGAAGGAAGAGTAGTCAAAAGACCGTCTCCTTTTCTTTGACTAACAAAAGTGTCAGTCAAAGCTGTTCCTGAAGTAAACACTACAGGAGCAGAAGAAACAACTAAAGAGTTGTCTCTTTTCGAAGGGACTTTGTGTGCCATCTGTGAAAGGGTTTTAGCAAGACCACCCCCAGTTCTAGTAGAAGTTGGCAAGGAAGAAGAGATAGCTAAAAAGCTATTCTTCTTAGATGATGTATACGGAATACATGCTGAAACAGGCTTGGTTAAAGAACCAGTGCTGTTAGCGTGACTTTTGGATTTAGAAATACATGCTGGAACAGATTTGGCTAAGGAGCCAGTGCTGTCAGCGTGACTTTTGACTTTGAGATTGCACGCTGGAACAGGCTTGGCTAAGGAGCCAATGCTGTCAGCGTGACTTTTGACTTTGAGATTGCACGCTGGAACAGGCTTGGCTAAGGAGTCAGTGCTGTCAGCGTGACTTTTGATTGCAGTCGTCTTTGAGCACACAAGAGCGTGCGTGCTTGCAGTAGAGTTCTTGCCAATGTTAGGAGTAGACACTGTGGCAGGAATTTTACCATTAGTTGCCAACAGGTTCTTAGGGACATAGACAAATCGTCCCTTCGACTTAGCAGTGGTGATGGAGGCTGAAGTGTGCTTACCACCCTTAGCCCGCTGTATTTCTTCGTAGGTGAGTTGATCAAGTTGGATCGATATCACCTTCTTCGTCGAGCCGACTGACGAAGTATCGTATTGAGTTGTTGCCATCTCAGAAGAGAAGATGGTTTTCCCCAGCAGAGTCGCCAATTTGTTTTCCATAAATAAATTCACTTTATTTATTGTATTTCTGGGAAAATTACAACTGTAGGAATCCGATCTAGAAGACGATCGCTTTATCCCTTGGACTATGCGAAGAAGAAAAGCTCTCAAAAATTTTACAGCAATTTAGATAGCAATGTATCTGTACAATGAATGAGAAAAGAACTCTATTTATAGAGTCAAAAAAATAACTGAAAAGATAACTGTCTTCACAACCTGTGCATAGTTGAAAATCATACAGGATTTAACATACGCAAGATTATGAGCAGTTACTGGACGTAGCCTGTAACTGTTGGACACATGGCAATCGTGCATGAGTCGTGTGCAAGTTACAGGACACACATGCGAGAGATCGGTGGCATGGCTGCCACGTACTCCAATTTGATGAAATCCATGCAGGCTTGTTGAAGACGAAATCCACACAGACTCGGTTGAGGATGAAATCCACGCAGACTTGTTGAAGACGAAATCCACGCAGACTCAGTTGAGGATAAAATCCACGCAGACTTGTTGAAGATGAAATCCACGCAGACTCAGTTGAGGATGAAATCCACGCAGACTTGTTGAAGACGAAATCCACACAGACTTGGGGCAGAAAGCTTCAAAATACACGCCAACTTGAGATAGAAAGCTCAGAATTCACGCAAGCTTGAAGAAGGAACATAAAAATACACGCCGACTTGAGTCAGGACTGCCAGCTATCTTGATTCGACGTGCCTCGACTGACACAAAATCTCTGACATTCGATTGCCTTGTCAGTCATATTAAATGACAATAAGGTCTTTTTGGCACGCCAACTTGGTGAAGGCTGAACCTTGTTGAAGAAAATTTCGAAAGTCACGCAATAGTCGGCTATGATCTCTCGAGTTTCGTGCATACGTGGCATACGAGGAGACATTCTTCGACTATTGTGCTGTCAGTCATAATGACACTCTGACAAATGATGAGCTGTGTCTGCGTACATTTGAAGAAATAGTCTGGTAGAACCCAGCGTAACTTTTAAACATTATCTTGATCAACTCAGCGTGATTTTTAGACTTTGTCCTGATCAACTCAGCGTGACTTTCATTTCTGAGGCCTACATTCCTCTCTCTCGACGATTCTCTAATTTGGTGAGTGTGGATCTCTGTGGTGGTATTGTCCCTCTCGCTATTCCTTCATGCCAACTAAATAATTGTCTTGCAACATCCGTTGATCGATATGAAGATGCTAATGCCACAAGTCAATGCCACTAAGAAGCTAGAGATAGAATATTGAAATGAATTGATTACACTGCAATGAACTGAACATTGAAATGAATGAATTGATGCCTATAATGATGGTTATGAAATGCTAAGAATGAACATGTTGCCTATTACTTCAAATATTCTATGCACACTGTGTATATCGAGTCGGACACACATTCGTCTGACCATGGAAAACTTGTATACAAGGATTGAGCAATAATTTCCTCGAACGGTACCGGGGCGCCGGGACCGATTCGGCCTAGAAGGAAAAAATGAAGTGCTTTGGGGAAACATGAGTAATGCGAGGCATCATAGAGGCTAGCTTCCTACTGTGTTATCATCTCATTATCTTGAAGTCCCAAATGCAAATGAATGAATGAAAAGAGTCCATAATGGTTTAACAACACCAGTGGTCACATCGTGGGAATGTATGCTAATCAATGTCTTATGCAGGGGCGGTAAGTATATTATTATTATCCTGTATCTTGTGCAGGAAAGCTGGATTCGGCCAATGGTAAAGTAAACATGGTTTATTCCATGTTATATTAATTGTGATTTACTCTAATGTTGCATGTCCCTAAAGAGTTTATATCTTAAAAATGCTTGTCATTAATAAAATGTTGGTTTAGCTGAGTGGGCCAACGGGGCTTACCAGCGCATTGTTATAATGTGCTGACCCCTCCTCCACAGGTACTGGAGAAGGCTCGGGCGCACCGCGCAACTAAAACTTTCTGAACTGTTGTTTCCTTTCAAGTTATTTTCCCTAAAGACGCACAAAGTATTGTGAAGATTTCAAAGATAGCTGCTTATATTTCAAAGTACTAAAGGGGTATGATGTATGGAATGGAAAGTTATTTCATGGCAGCCTATTAGTTGTACTTCTTTTCATGAATCAATGTAGCCGAAAGGGCATTTCAAATATTATCGAGAAAAGTTGTATTCTGACTACATCATCAATAAAATGAATATTTTTCTTCCGATTCCGCTTACTCAATATTTTCGCAACTGTGGCTTATTTTCAAATGTGTTGAAATGATATAAATGTGCATGTTCTAGCCTTGTACAAGTGCAACTCCAGACTTGTACGGCATCATGCCTTAGCGAGGACGATCGATTCGGCGTGAATCGAAGCAAAGCGAGCGATTCCCCGAATCGGGGCGTGACAGCTCCCCCATAATTAGATCCTCTGCGATATCCTCTAGAAACTGCTCGAAGTGAAATGACTCTAACTCAGGCAATTCCTCAGCCTCAAAAGGCGTCTCAAAATCCTAAGTGTTGGTCATGGTCTGATCCTCGACGAATACCACGTCCCTGCTTCTGTAGAGCTTTCTTCCCACCGGTTCGTAGAGTCTATAGCCAAAATCATCCCGACCGTAGCCGACAAAGATGTATCGTCTCGTCTTCGGCTCAAGTTTGGTCCTCTCGTCCTTCGGTACATGCACGAAGGCCTTACAACCAAACGCCCACAGGTGATTGTATGACGGTTCTTTGTCGTACCATACTTTGTCAGGCACATCACCCTGCAAAGGAGCACTAGGAGATAAATTAATAACATAAGCAGTTGTGAGAAGAGCCTCACCCCAATAACTGTTCGACAAGTTTGCTTCTGACAGCAAACACTGCACCCTCTCCATCAGCGTCCTGTTCATGCGCTCCGCTACACCATTGAGCTGAGGTGTCTTAGGCGGAGTCTTCTGGTGTCGTATTCCCTGCTCTCTGCAATAAGCATCAAAGGGACTGATGTATTCACCACCGTTGTCGGACCGAACACACAATAAATTCTTGTCCGTCTCTCTTTCAACCGAGGTCTGAAACTTTTTAAAAGTAGGCAGCACCTGATCCTTAGTTTTTAAGGAATAAATCCAAATCTTCCTGGAACAGTCAGTAATAAAAGTTATAAAGTAAGATGCACCACCAATAGATTTTACCTTCATAGGACTGCAGACATCCGAGTGAATCAACTCGAGCAACGTCGGCTTCCTTGAACTTGGGTGACTTTGGAAAGACATCCTATTTTGCTTTCCAGCTAAGCAGTGCGTGTACTTCTCCAACTTTGTAGACTTGAGCCCCGGAATCACCTTCATGTTCACCAAGTAGCTTATCCCCTTCTTGCTGATATGGCCGAGCCACCTGTGCCACAACTCGGTAGACGCATCACTGACTGCATTCACCTCCTGTGCTCCCTGTGCGCTCTCCTCCATATAGTAGAGACCGGACTTCTTGCTTCCTCTGGCAATCACCATCGAACCTCTGGAAAGCTTTCACTGACTATTTTCGAAGAGACTGAAGAATCCCTCGTCATCCAACCTTTCAACCGACACCAGGTTGAAACAGATATCAGGGACATGACAAACATCTTTGAGAACAAGAACTGCACCCGTCTTCGATCTCAAATGCACATCTCCAACGGCAACCGCCTTCGACACATCTCCATTGCCCATCTTCAATACTCCACAGTCGCCTGTCGTATAAGTGGTAAATAGTGCCCTATTGTGAGATACGTGCGCTGAAGTCCCTGAGTCCACCAGCCAAGAATTATCATCGCATACGAGGTTTGTAATGACCTCATCACCTACGACGATCACATCACCTCCATGTATCGAGGCCGCCGCTGTGGTATTCTCATCTTGCTTCCCCTTGTCGCCATTCTTTTCCCTCTTCCAAGCTAAACAATTTTGCTTGATGTGGCCCTTTTTGCCACAGTGGTAACACTCCGAGTCCTCGTACCGACCCTTAGACTTCCCCCTGCTCTTGTCTCTGCCACCACCCGGACCCCTACTTTTGTCCCTTCCATGGCTCTCTGAAATTAATGCCCCTGAGTGGTGGGATGTAGATGAAGTGCCCTGAGAACATCTCCGCATCTCTTCATTCAGCACCCCGCTTTTGGCAAACTCCAGACTGACCATGCCCTCTGGAGCAGAAGCGATCATAGATACTTGTACGATCTTCCACGAGTCTGGCAATGTACACAGCAGCCATAGTCCCTGAACTTCATCGTCGAACTTGACTCCCATTGAAGATAGTTGGTCAACCACGCCCTGAAAATCACTCAAGTGATCTGTAATAGACGCCCCATCTTTGTACCGCAGACCCATCATTGTATGGATCATGAACAACTTGTTTACCCCGGTTTTCTTTGCGTACAAAGATTCTAGCTTATCCTATAACATCTTCGCAAGCTCAATATTGGTAACGTGGTTGTACACGTTCTCGTCAACGAATTGCCTGATATATCCGCACACCTGTATATGCTCGAATTTCCAGTCCTCCTCGAATTTATCACTGGGCTTCTCGGATGCAAATACGGACAGATGCAGCTTCTTGACAAACAATAAATATTTCATCTTGCTTTGCTAATAGTGATAGTTGGTGCCGTTCAGGTTCACATACGCACCGGCTTCGCTTCCATCTCTCCTCTCTAGTTTTCTGTTAACTCCTGACACCCTTCTGAATTCCAGAACCTGGCTCTAATACCAATTTATTGGGACAGAAATATAGAAACCTTTCCCCAAACTAGAGAGTACCTGCGAGAGAACCGAGCAATACAACGCACAAACCAAAACACCAAAACAAACCACGCAGACACAGAGAATTTTTGACATGGAAAATCCTTGCGGAAAAAAACTACGGGACGATCGGCGTCCAACCCTGAGAAGCCTTCACTAATGAAATAAAGGAGTACACCCTCTACAAACTTCTCTCGATCCAAATCGGATTCCCACAACACTTAGGAGCAAGAATAATGATTACAAAGCTACAAAGAACAAGGACGACGAGTAGATATTACCCGAACACGATCCTCCTTCGAAAATGGCCTTCAATCCTCATTCTTCTCTTCCAAAGTTGCAATAGCACTCTTGCCTCCTTTCTCTCCCTTTTTTCAATGTTGTGTTGTGATTAGGGTTAGGAATAACCATGTATAAACCCCCTAATCCACAGCAAAACCTGGACCGTAGGATACGATCCAATGGTGATTAAACACCCTGAAAAATGCTTCAGACCCAATGACACATAGTTCGGCCAGAACTCTGTGTTTGGCAACCAGAACAGTTCTGGAACCGGAAGGCAGAGTTCGGTCAGAACTCTGTATGGGGGCAGAGTTCGGCCCGAACTCTGCCTTCCCTATTCCAGAATGTAAAATGGTAGCTCCTGAGCTTCTTCTACGTCTCCGAATGGCCTCGTCACCTCCCTGAGCTTCTCTGACACACAGACGGCGCTCGTCGCACTCCGGGGTCTTCTCCACATAGGTTGGGAACCCCACCCACTCCAACACCGGTGTCCTGGCTAATAACTCGTTCGAAGGAAATGACATACCCATGCACAAGCAATATCTCAAGTCTATTTGACCGTGCAATACGCGTCCAACTCAACCAACCAAACATAGTTTGAGTCCGACACTCAGGCTTCATATCATCTCGCATTTCTCGTATTCTTTCCTTCAATGTTCTCACTCTTTCTTTTCTTTTCTTTTTCTGACATTCTCTTTATTTCTTTCTCACATTATTTCTTTCGATGTTTCATCGCCTTAATTCAATGTTCAAGTGAACAACCCGAAGGTCCCAAACATTTCAAGGCAGTATATGATATATTTGGCAGTTCCGTGGCATTTGTGCTACAACTGCTTACTTCGGCCACGAAGTATATCCTTCAATATGCTAGACTTATGTTCTTTTTCTTCGAATCGTATACTAAGGCACGCATCGATAGAGTATTCAATGTTATATAGCTCGTGCGCTAAGGCACTCGCCTCAATATAGTCTTTCAGTATTCTATGCCTTCTGACTCGTGCGCGGAGGCACGGACGACTTGTGCATTGAGGCACTCATTGATACAGTTATCCTATGTTCTTATAGCTTTCGTATCGAGGTGCTCACCAGTACGGTATTTTTATGTTCATTTGCGTCTCTTACATTTGATGTACGTTTTAATTTGATTGTCCATCTAGTATTCGACCTGCACTACAATTTCTCTCAATCGAGCCACACCCGTGGACTCGATAGTTTAACATAGCATACAAGCGATATATTTTAATTAGGCATGACGGAGTAGGAAAGAAGGGTCAAGTCTTCCCACCTTATGCTGACACGTCTTGTCATTTTGCTGAGCCGATGCAGCTCGATTTCATAGCTTTGTTGTATTGCCAACTCTTCTGACTTAGCCATTCGAGCACTTCATGCTCCGTTGAACTACTTGACTGATTCAGCCTACTGTGCCTATGCCTCAGTCCGTTGTGAGGCGTTACTTTGGTTTGGCGGACTTCGTTACAAATGAGGCAAAATGTCGACCTCTTATAATTCAGCGTAAAAGCTTAGCATGCACACGAAACGAACTAAAATCAATACTAGCTCGAATCGGACTTATGCTTTGCAACGTTTTGATTTATAGAACTTCGAATCGACTCAATGTTTTCTTTTCGGCCAACTTAACTCTTACATCAATTTGCATCGATACTTCATCGGGTCAACGCAACTCTTCGAGTCAATGACTCGGCATAATCCAATCACATATATAGATAAATTCTAAATCAAAGTTGGAAGTTGCCAATACCATATGTAATGTAAATACATGTTACTTGTGCATCTTCCATTGACATTTTTGCACGGATATGAATTCTATCGACAACACTAGACAAGTACACTAGGACAACGGTATATCATTTAACTCATCAAAATCATATTTTTGTAATGTATTTATGAAGTATGAATTCTAAAATCACTATTTTACATAGTATTTTATTGGGATTGTCCCTTTAATTTTGGTGACACTTAGAATATGACAAATAATGTATAGGTACATCGCTATCAGCACTAGCAAAGTGGTGCCTAACATATGCCGTATGCACATGATCATCATGTTTGTTGCAATGTTAACAAAAATAAAGTTTTAAAACATAAAAATTAATATATCACAACAGGACACAATATGGACATTACGACAAAGAAGGCTCCATATTTGGAAATATAGGTGTTTGGCATGGCCCAGTACTGATTTTCGGAACGTCCTTTCTATTTGAAAATCAAACATGAACTCTAAGTAAATAAACCCCAGTCATGTAAAAGAAAATTCTAAATAAAAAGAATAAAGAGTGAATTATGAAATAACGTAAGTTTTTTTTGATTTTGGTTGGCCAAAAATACTAATAAGACCCTCCAAATCAGGCTCAAATCAGCCCAAATCAAAATCAATTCGATTTCTCACTACACCTATTTTTTGTTGATTTAAAACTCATTATTTTACTACACCTAGTTTGACAGTAATTTTATTGGACTTTGGTAATTCACAAATCTGTGAATTAAGATTTCGATTTGACTATAAGAATCATTAATCTTTACTACATCCAATCATAAATAATCTATGGATTATGAAATAAAGTAAATTTTACTATAAGAATCATAAAATTTTCTCTTGGAAGATGTATTGTTTTGTTTGTAAAGACATGATGTATGTAAATTGTAAGTCAAATTGGAATTATTTTATTCATATCTTGACTTGACCCCAAACAGTGAGTGAGGTTTAGTAAATGACTTGATTCCCCTCATTTATTAAATGATTTGTTCACCACATCCTCATCATCTCTGGTCGTTCAGTCACGTTTGCTTGAGAGTTAAGTTGCTTGACTAAAGTCTTATGTGCTCGACTCAAGTCTTATGTACTCATAATAACTATAACCCAACAATTACGCAACTCATGCACAGTTCTAATTCATTCATTATAAGAAGAAGAGAGTCACTTACTCACTCACTCACTACTTCTCTATTATCAAACCCAATCAATAAAATAATAAATAACAGAGACATGGCTGCTGCTGCATTTCTTCTATTCGTAGGCAAGCAATGCCTACTCTTCCTGGTGGTGCTGTTGCATGCATTAATTCTATTCTCAGCAACATCTGCCATCACAGTAGCACTGGACTACTCCACCGACCTCTCATCCCTGCTCGCTTTCAAAGCTGCCAGCACTACTAGTGGTGGTGGTGATGCTTCCGACAATATCATCGCTACAAACAGCACCACGGACGCCCCCTTCTGCACCTAGGTTGGTGTTGGTTGCAGCCGGCGTCGGCCAAGGGTCGTCTCTCTCAACCTCAGCAGCTTCTCCTTGCAAGGTACCATCTCCCCTCACCTTTCCAAGCACTCATTCCTCTCTTCTCTCGACCTTTCCAATAACTCCCTCTCCGGTACCATCCCTGACACCCTGGGCCGGCTTCCCCGGCTCGCAATGCTCCTTCTCTCATGGAACCTCCTCTCCGATCTGATCCCTCCATCGATATTCAACATGTCTTCGCTTGCCATCATTTACTTGTCCTTTAACAACCTCTCCAGTATTCTCCCCACACAAGTAATGCTCCCTCGTATAGAAACCATAGCAATTAAGGACAACTTGCTTACCGGCCACGTCCCAGCAGGCCTTACCTGGTGTTCGACGCTCCAACAAATTGCTCTTAGCAAAAATAAGTTAACCTGAAATGTACCATCCTCATTCGGAAACCTGTCAGAGATTGTGGTTTTGGCCTTGGGACGAAATCAATTCACTGGAGCCATCCTGGCTTCGATAGGCAACTTCACGAAGCTCCAGTGCCTCTATCTGGCCTTTAACCACTTGGAAGGGAAAAGTCCCAAGGATTTGGGGAATCTAGTGAACCTTCAAAAGCTTTACTTACATCAGAATGGTATTGCTGGTTCCATACCAATTTCATTATGTAATGCTTCCAAGATGATTCTTCTCTCAGTTTCGGTTAACAATCTCATGGGACCGGTGCTGGCTACACTTGGCAAGTCGATGCCATTCCTTCATAAGTTGTTCATGTCACAGAATGCTCTATCAGGAGGGCTGAATTTCATCGCATCTCTCACCAACTGTAGGGATCTAAATTTTCTTGTAGTGGTAGAAAATCAATTTGAAGGTGTTCTTCCGGATGCATGCATGTGGAAATATATCGATGAATCTTAATTATTTTGCAGTTTCCCATAACCACATCAAAGGACGAATCCCTGTAGGACTGGGAAATTTGAGCAGCCTGATATCACTAGCTCTATCACATAACGAGCTGAGGGGAACGATTCCTAGGACACTTTGGAGACTGAAGAAACTCCAGGAGATGTATCTACGTTTTAATAGACTTAAAGGATCGATATCATCTAATATCGGCCTAATGACAAACTTGGCAAAAATATCCTTAACAACAAATGAATTCTCGAGACAAATACCATATTCGGTGGGTAACATTAGTGGGCTACAAAATCTTCATTTAGCAAAAAATAAGTTATCATCAACCATTCCCTTGAGCTGATGGAGCCTCCCAAGACTCATTGCTCTGGACCAATAAAAAAATAGATTGGAGGGCTTCCTTCCCCTACATATGGCCAAATTGAAGGCCTTAGACTCTATAAATCTATGGAGTAATCGACTGTCAGGCAACATCTCTAGTGCTCTTGGGGAACTCCAAAGTATTACATATTTAGATCTTTCAAATAATTCGTTCCATGGCCAAATTCCTCAACATTTCGGTAGATTATTCAATGTCAAATATCTAAATCTTTCACATAATTATCTCTCTGGTGTCATACCCAAGTCCTTCTCAAACCTATCCTATATTGATAGTCTAGACCTCTCCTTCAACATGTTGGAAGGAGAAATACCAGACGGAAAAGTATTCTCAAATGTCAGCATCATATCTTTGGTGGAAAATCGAGCACTATGTGGAGCACCTTAATTAAAATTTCCACCTTGTCCTGAAAATGTGATCATGACAACCACTTCAAGTGCGAAACTACCACTACCAAAATACACTCATTTAGCGACGGTTTTTTAGCGACGGACTTTTTCCGTCGGTATTAGCGACGGTTTCGTGGCCGCTCAGCGACTGATTTCCGACTACAAGCCTTTGCCATTTTTATTTTAATTTTAGGGGAAGGAAAGGTCGCACATCCGTCGCTAGACTGTCGGTGTTATAGCGACGGATTTACCGTCGTCGCTACACAGTCGATTATTTGGCGGGAATTGTGTAGGAAATTGGCAGAACATATTTGCGACGACTTAGCGACGGAAATTCAGTCGGCACTTATCAAAAAAGGCGACTGCTGGGCGACGGTTTTATACTAGTCGCTCGTCCGTCGCTATATAAACGTTCCAGACTTTAAATGGAACGGCGGGGGGAACTTTTCGTATTCCCCCCAAATTCACTCTCTCTCTTCTCTCTCTCTCTCTCTCTCTCTCTCGTCGGTGTCGGCTTCGGTGATCGGCGTCGGGGTCGTCGTCGGCGTCGGCGTCCTCTCCTCTCTCTCTCCCGAAGGTAACCCCCTCTCTCTCTCTCGATCTCTCTCTCGCGGTGTCGTATAGGGGCTGGGCGGCGCGCTTGGGGCTGGGCCGTCCGGGGCTTGGCGGCTGGCTTGGGTCGGGGGTTGGGCGGCTTGCTTAGGTCGGGGTCTGGGCGGTGGGCTTGGGGCGGGGGCGTCGTGGTCTGGGAGGCGGGCTTGGGGTTGGGGCGTCGGGGGCTGGGCGGCTGGCTTGGGTCGGGGTCTGGGCGGTGGGCTTGGGGCGGGGGCGTCGGGGGCTGGGCGGCTGGCTTGGGTCGGGGTCTGGGCGGTGGGCTTGGGGCGGCAGCGTCGGGGGCTGGGCGGCTGGCTTGGGGCGGGGCGTCGGGGGCTGGGCGGCTGTCTTGGGTCGCGGGCTGGGCGGTGGGCTTGGGGCGGCGGCGTCGGGGGCCGGGCGGCTGGCTTGGGGCGGGTGCGTCGGGGCTATTTGCAACCGACGCACACCCATAAGCACTCTTCATATATATATGCAACCGAACTACTGGGCGGCGGGCTTTGGTCGGGGGCGGCGGGTGGCTTTACTTCTCAAATTCATCTGAGTTTATATATTGGCTAAATAATGTGTTATCCATATTAGGTGTTCCATTAGTTTGGTGGTGTTTGGATTAGTAAATGTGAATATATATGGGGTTTGGATTCATGGTGTATATGTTCACTGTCTCAAGGACAGTACGATTTCTATCAGTTGTGTGCTTCTGTATAGATGTATATATCTATACATCTAGCTGTGATATACATATGTGTATATGACAATCTCAGTTAGCGACGGACTAGTTACCGGTTAGCGACGGATATTTCCAGCTCCATTAATTGCACTAATCTACGGTACGACATGGTGACGGATATTCCCTGCAGCCATTCGACTGGCGAGGTAGAAACTATGTTGCCGTAGATAAAGTTGCCTGTCCTCCGACCCTCATCCCTCGGCAATGATGATACGACAACCTATCACTATATCTTATATAGTAGTAGATGATGTCTTAGTATTACATTAGTGAGTTCATCTTGATTCTGTTACGTACGTCCTTCAGATACTAGATACGATAAGGTTAACATATACTACACGATATGTATACAGAATATAGATGATTCACACTAATGTATGCTAGAATGAATCTTGGGTTGTGTTCTGAGCCATCCGTTCTCACACTTAAAACACATAGGAATTAGTAGTGTGAGAGCGCCGGAGAGAGTGAGAGCGCCGGAGGGGAGGGAGAGGAGAGAGAGAGAGTAAAATGGTACGACATGGTGAAGTAGTACTGTATTTTGGCTCCAGTTCCAGCTCCATTTGATCTACGGTACGACATGGTGATCAGGACATAGTACCTGCAGCCATTCGACTGGCGAGACAGAAACTATGTAACCGTAGATAAAGTTGACTGTCTTTCGACCCTCATCCCTCGGCAATGATGATACGACAACCTATCACTATATCTTATATAGTAGTAGATGATGTCTTAGTATTACATTATGTGAGTTCATCTTGATTCTGTTACGTACGTCCTTCAGATACTAGATACGATAAGAACATATACTACACCATATGTACAGAACATAGATGATTCACACTAATGTATGCTTGAATGAATCTTGGGTTGTCTTCTGAGCCATCCGTTCTCACACTTGGCAAAAATCAAATTTTTTATACTTTATCGGCTTTCGAAAATGTACTCAAATTACATGATGGTTCCTTTAGTTAGCTTGCTTCTGTTACAATTATATTATTTGTGACTATCGATCTTACCAGATGGCACCCATGACCCGAAGAGTGGTACGTCGTTTGAGGAAAACAGTGAATGCTGAGGTGGCTCCTCCTACAGTTAAGGAGGAAGTGGCACCGATTGCTAGTGAGACCGGGAGTTCTATTCATCCAGCATCGATAGCTAGTGAGACCGAGAGGACTCTTCATGCAATCCTTGTAATGGACGACAGCTCTCTTCGCGCCAAAAATCTCGCTTTTTCGAGGTGGTTGCGTGAACGTATCACTGAGCGTTTGCGTGAGCAGCGTGGTTCTCATTAGCTATTAGTACTTATTTGTATTGGACTATTTGTATTGGGTTGTTTTTGTATTAGACTATTTGTATTGGACTACATATTGAGTTGTTTTTATATTAGACTATTTGTACTGTCCTCCGACCCTCATCCCTCGGCAATGATGATACGACAACCAACAAGAGAGAATACTAGATCCATCTCAGTATGACGTATACTCTGATAGATCACAATTACAAGAATGATATCAGTAGTGGGATTGAGTGCTGGAGGAGATATTATCAGAGTATACGACCTACTCAGATGGGTCTTCCACCGTTACTAATTTATTCTGACAGCATAGTAGATGTGCTCCGTCAACAGATTCTTGCTCCGAGCCAAAACTTTGCCCCGGAGCTCAAGTAGACATCCTTCGTGTAGAGCTCGAGTGAGAGGTTCCTGACAGCATGGTGGTCTCATTTGTCAAAGTATCCGTGCTCATCCCACATTGGTTGTAGGATAAGCACGAATACTTTGACAAAGGAGACCACCATGCTGTCAGGAACCTCTCACTTGAGCTCTACACGAAGGATGTCCACTTGAGCTCCGGGGCAAAGTTTTGGCTCGGAGCCAGATTCTGTTGACGGAGCACATCCACCATGCTGTCAGAAAAAAATAGTAACGGTGAGAGACCCATCTGAGTAGGACGTATACTCTGATAATATCCCCTCCAGCACTCAATCCCACTACTGATATCATTCTTGTAAAGGTGATCTCTCAAAGTATACGTCCTACTCAGATGGATCTCTCAGAGTATCCTCTCCGGTTGGTTGTGTTCTGAGCCATCCGTCCCAGGGATTTGATTCTGTATTTTGGTTTTTGTATTTTGGCTCCAGCTCCATTTGCATTAATCTACGATACGACATGGTGATCAGGACATAGTCCCTGCAGCCATTCGACTGGCGAGGCAGAAACTAGGTAGCCGTAGATAAAGTTGACTGTCTTCCGACCCTTATCCCTCGGCAATGATGATACGACAACCTATCACTATATCTTATATAGTAGTAGATGATGTCTTAGTATTACATTATGTGAGTTCATCTTGATTCTGTTACGTTCTTCAGATACTAGATACGATAAGAACATATACTACACCATATGTACAGAATATAGATGATTCACACTAATGTATGCTAGAATGAATCTTGGCTTGTGTTCTGAGCCATCCGTTCTCACACTTGAAGATAAATCGAATTATAACGATGGATATTAGGTTACTCTTCAGGATAATTGATGTCTATTTTATATTAATTTGGTTTGGTCTATATGATTCTTGGATAATTGACGTGCATTAAATTCGTATGTGCATATTTGGTCTATGTGATTCTTGGATAATTGGTGTGCATTATATATTGGTTTGGTTTATGCATATTTTTGTGAACAGGGAAAGTGCTACAATTTTTTTTCAAAAAAATTCTCAGTTACCGGTTAGCGACGGATATTTCCAGCTCCATTTGCATTAATCTACGGTACGACATGGTGATCAGGACATAGTCCCTGCAGCCATTCGACTGGCGAGGCAGAAACTATGTAGCCGTAGATAAAGTTGCCTGTCCTCCGACCCTCATTCCTCGGCAATGACGATACGACAACCTATCACTATATCTTATATAGTAGTAGATGATGTCTTAGTATTACATTAGTGAGTTCATCTTGATTCTGTTACGTTCTTCAGATACTAGATACGATAAGAACATATACTACACCATATGTACAGAACATAGATGATTCACACTAATGTATGCTAGAATGAATCTTGGCTTGTGTTCTGAGCCATCCGTTCTGATCAAGCATCTTCCTTCTCCTCTCCTCCACCATGGCTCTGAACCAATCTGCTCCTCCCTACTTCCCTTCTTTTTATTTGACTCTCTCAGCCACATATGACATCCAGCTCAAGTGTAGAGTCGGGGGAGAAGAAGTAGGCAGGAAGAGGAGGGGGAAGCAGCACAGTCGGCGGCATGACCCGGAAGGTGTGCATAGGAGAACTATGAAGAAAACCTATGTACTTCCTCCGGGTCATGCCTCCGGCTGTGCTGCTTCCCCCTCCTCTTCCTGCCCACTTCTTCTCCTCCGACTCTACACTTGAGCTGGATGTCATATGTGGCTGAGAGAGTCAAATAAAAAGAAGGGAAGTAGGGAGGAGCAGATTGGTTCAGAGCCATGGTGGAGGAGAGGAGAAGGAAGATATTTGATCAGAACGGATGGCTCAGAACACAAGCCAAGATTCATTCTAGCATACATTAGTGTGAATCATCTATGTTCTTATCGTATATAGTATCTGAAGGACATAACAGAATCAAGATGAACTCACTAATGTATGCTAGAATGAATCTTGGGTTGTGTTCTGAGCCACTCGTTCCGATACTTAGGAATTAAGTCATTCGACTGGTGAGGTAGCAACTATAAGGCTACTTGCATGTTCTTCCAACTTTAAATTACAAGATTACTACATTAGGTTACATAAATCACTAACCTCATCGCGGCCAATGTTTACAGTCTTGGTCTCAACTGTCTTCGATGCTATAATCCCATGCTTTCGGAAAATAGACAACGCAGACTCCATGGAATAGAATGGCCTTACATGCAAATCGTCTGTGATTATGTATCTTTTTCCTTCTTTCACAAACACGCCATCCTTGTTGCCTCCATCTACAACCCCCTCCCACGCAATATCCTCATCCATTGCCTTACCACAGGGACATCGAGCGCCAATAACCGAACTATACAGACGGTGAGTCTTGGTGTAGCACTCAAATGTGGGGCACCCGTAAATTCGCTGAGGTTTTAAATCATTGACATTGAGTTTTAAACCCTTACGTAGCCTTTCTGCTTCATTTCTAGGCTCGAGCAGGATCTTCTTGCAAGCTTCGGTCTCCAGATACTTAGTGTCAAGATTCTGGACGCTTTCGTAGAGCATGTCAACGCATCCTAGCGTCAATTTCCTGCCGAGGAAATTGACGCTAGGATGCGTTGACATGCTCTACGAAAGCGTCCAGAATCTTGACACTAAGTATCTGGAGACCGAAGCTTGCAAGAAGATGCTGCTCGACCCTAGAAGTGAAGCAGAAAGGCTACGTGAGGGTTTAAAACTCAATGTCGATGATTTAAAACCTCGACAAATTTATGGGTGCCACACATTTGAGTGCTACACCAAGACTCACCGAGATGAGATTAGTGATTTATTTAACCTAAGACATGGGATCATAGAATCGAAGACAGTTGAGACCAGGACTGTAAACATTATGTGAGTTCATCTTGATTCTGTTACATCCTTGAGATACTAGATACGATAAGAACATATACTACACTATATGTACAGAACGTAGATGATTCACACTAATGTATGCTAGAATGAATTTTAGGTTGTGTTCTGAGCCATTCGTTCCCATACTTGGCAATTAAGCATGTGAAATAGGACTGATTATGTTTAGTTTGTCTTACGATACAGATTTTCACATCCAAATTGAAATAGATCGTTACTTCTTTGTTCGTACATGGATGTACTAGCGGATCAACCTCCTGGACCATAGGTACTTATAAGTATTGACCGTGTCAGATTAGTATCGATCTATCATTTTGGTATGGACCGTATCGGTTGGTATTGGTCTCAGCGAATTGGTATCGTCCTATCCGATATGTATCGGCCGTATAGCCATTAAGTCATATTGGCCTTATCGATTTGGTATCGGTCATATCCGATAGGTATCGGCCGTGTTGGATTATTATATACCATTTCGGATTAGTATCGTTGAAGGTTTAGTAACAACTGTACTAGGATTTCTCTCTTCTAGAGCTAGATTACCATTGCAAGAGAGTCACGAGAGCGTAGATGACCAGTTACAGAACATACATACTTCCTTTTCAATCTCGCTTTTTCTGATGGAAAAGGAAGTATATATGTTACTGTAACTGGCCAATCACGATCTGGTGATTCTCTTGCAATGGTATTCAAGCTCGAAAAGAGAGAAATCCAAGTACAGTTGTTACTAAACCTTCCACGATACTAATCCGAAATAGTCTATACTAATCCAACACGGCCGATACCTATCGGATATGACCGATACCAAATCGATAAGACCAATATGAATCCTAGCTATTCGGCCGATACATGTACATATCGGATATAGGATGATACCAATTTGTTAAGGCCAATACCAATATGATACGTCCTATACCAAACCGATAGACCGATACTAATCTGATACACTAGATACAAAGTACATCTGGCCTATACCAGCGGATCCACAAATTACTGCACGATAGGCCCAACGACTCCAGTTACATCCGGTTATTGGTGAGTACATGATTACATAGTAATTCTGTTAGTCTTGTGATACAGATTTTTACTCTCTCATGCTACCAACGTCACAACTTTTCCAGTGCTGCTCCCTCTAATGATGATGAACGCAAAAAACCAACGTCACAACTTTTATAACTTGAGTAAATTTCTTTACCCTATATGAAAATTTCTGTTGTCAGAAAGATGGCTCCTAGGACACGTTGAGGTGGTGCTGCTAGTCGAGGAAGGGGTCGAGGCAAGAAACCCTTGGAGGTCGACACTGAGGAAGTCTTCGTCGTCAAACAAAAGCCGGTGACTGTTAAGGAGAAGGTGTTACCAAAGGTCGAGGTCAAGGAAGAACCGATGACCATCAGAAAAGAGATTGCTCCCAAGCTTGATGCTAAGGAGGAGCCACCGTCAGAGAGTAGTAGCATCGGGACCGACCCTCCTATCCCTACAGAAGACCTCAACCAGATTGAGCCTTCGTATGCAAAGTGGCTGATAGAATGGTACATGCCTCAACGCAACTATCATCCCTGGCTGTGAGGATTCATCGTCTGACTTGTGGTCTTTGTTGAGGCCAAAGTCGATTTTCCTATGTGTTTTGGAATATTTGTGAAAATTTTGGAATATTTGTGCTACGATCGGTCGTCAGGATTGGATATTAGGTTACTGTAACTGGCCAACTCTTTCCTATGTGCTTTGGAATATTTGTGAAAATTTTGGAATATTTGTGCAATGATCGGATTATAACGATGGATATTAGGTTACTCTTCCGGATAATTGATGTCTAATTTATATTAATTTGGTTTGGTGTATATGATTCTTGGATAATTGGTGTGCATTAAATTCGTATGTGCATATTTGGTCTATGTGATTCTTGGATAATTGGTGTGCATAATATATTTGGTCTATGTGATTGTTGGATAATTGGTGTGCATTATATATTGGTTTGGTTTATGCAAATTTTTGCGAACAGCTAAAAAGCTGTAATTTTTTTTCAAAATATTCTCAGTTAGCGACGGACTTGTGACCGTTTTGTGACGGTCATCACCAGTTTCCGACTACTTTTCGACGGTTATTCCGTCGCTAACTGGATATTTGAAATTTTTTCCCAGGTAGCGACGGATGGTCGACGGACTATCCGTCGGCATGATATATTGTTCGACGGAATAGCGACGACCTATCCGTCGCCCGTGTTCTGGAAATAACAAGAATTTCCAGAACAAGGTCGACGGTTAATCCGTCGCTATTCGGTCGATATCTTTCGACGGCAAAGCGACGACTTATCCGTCGCCAAGTTGCTGGAAATGACATGAATTTCTAGAAGCTGGTCGACGGCTTTTCCGTCAGAAAACCGTCGTTAATCCGTCACTTGATAACGAAGCTGTCGACGGATTAGCGACGGAATGATACGATCTGATACGCTTTTGCGACGGGTTACCGACGGAAATTTACGTCGCTATTGTCTACATAGTTTATTACTTAAAAGCTGAAGTGGACGACAGTCCGTCGGAAATGCGTCGCTAATGCTTCGTATTGTGACATCGAATATCCGTCGCTATTCCGTCATGTGACGACAACTTAGCGACGGAAGGTTATTAGCGACGAGCTGATTGCCGACGGATTTTTTTGGCCAATATCCGTCGGCAATCGGTCGCTAATAGTAATTACCGTCGTCTTAGCGACGGATGTGGCCGTCGCTAAAACGATAAATTTTGGTAGTGTACGATTGCTCAAATATGTCCTCCCATCTGTAGCTTCTATCTTGGGGTTTCTTGCTTGCTTTTCTCTATTCGTAAAAAAAATTATAAGGAAGAAGACCAAGGCCTCATCTAAGGAGGAGTCACCGTGTTTGAATTACCATAGACGGATTCCATACTTTGAGCTAGCTCGTGCGACCGACAACATCAGCGAAGACAACTTACTAGGAAGAGGTAGCATTGGCAAGGTATATAAAGGAAGCCTAGATGACGGGTTGCTCGTTGCAGTGAAAGTCTTGAATTTAGAAGTTGAAGGGGCTTCAAGGAGTTTTGATGCAGAATGTCGTACTTTGGGCCAGGTTCGCCACAGAAATCTTGTCAAGATCATCAGTACTTGTTCAAACTTGGAGTTCAGGGCATTGGTTCTCGAGTTCATGCCAAATCTAAGTCTGGACAAGTGGTTGTACTCTCAAAACCAATGCTTGACCCTACTCCAAAGGATAAACATAATGTTGGATGTGTCCTTGGGCTTAGACTACCTTCATCACCAACATCCTCATGTCATTGTACATTGTGATCTGAAGCCTAGCAACATTCTGTTGGACGAAAACATGGTCTAAAAAATAAGCGACTTTGGCATTGCCAAACTAATGCTCGTTGACAACAACTCTACAACGCCGACTAACAACATAGGCACTGTCGGCTATATGGCTCCAGGTACTTCTCATTATTTTTCAATAACAACTTGTTCTAATTTACTATGTTGCTAACTACAATCTGTGCAACTGAGTACAGGTCAACTGGAGGAGTTACAACAAGGGGAGATGTCTATAGCTTTGGGATTATGCTGCTTGAATTAGTCACAGGAAAGAAGCCAGTCGACACAATGTTCAGTGGGGAATTAAATCTGAGGCACTGGGTATGCAATGCATATCCTACTGCTGTGATGGAGATTGTAGACGACAATATCCTTAGAACCGAGTTTACCAACCTGCAGCAGCATTCAGACAGACTAAACATCTTGTATAGATGCCTCTCATCTATCATAGAGGTGTGCTTACTTTGTTCGAAGGACTTGCCAAACGAAATACTTCTGATGAGAGATGTTGTCCCCATGTTGCAAGAGATCAAAAATAGAGTACTTGTCAACTAAAAGGAAGCCTCAAGTTGCGCACACCAAAATTCGGTGTCATATCCATGACACATGCATCATGTTGGACAAATAGTGTGGACATTACAATCACACTCCATAGTATATATACTAGGGCATGGCAAAAATATGTATTGTTACTGTCTTTATCATACGTGTTGTATCTTGTTTGTGCCTGCCCAATATAGTTGTCGAGTACTCGCTAAAGTAAATGTTGGTGCTTTCTTTACATGGAGAGAGCTTGCTCTCAACATGCCTTGTAAAAGTTAGTCCCACATCGGAAATGCACCATGAGTTATCTCAACATATATACTTGGTTGTGTTGTTGAGAGATGCACATGGGGTGGTGACCCTAAGGAGGAAACCATGTGGGTGATTTTACTAGGAGGTAAGAATAAGGCTCCAAGGATTAAGCATTAATGCTTTTGTCATTCTCTTGGATTAATTCCATTTGAAACTAAGCCCCAAAGGGGCTTAGCGACTCGGACTCGGACTCGGACTCGGACTCGGGCTCGGGCTCGGGCTTGAGCCGAATTTCGTTGCTATCTTTGTGGAATTTGATTCAATCTTTCCATAACTGAAGAGGCGGCTAGGGTTTCCACCCTCTCTCTATATATACTCTCTTCTGGCCTCCTTTGTGAAGGACTACGAATTTTATAAGTCAGAAAAGAGAGAGAGAGAGAGAGAGGGAGCTGCTGCCGCCATTGCAAGTCCATCCGAGGAGTCAGAACAGAGGTGACTTCGAGCGTTTCACAAGTTCTTCAACTTGCTGGTTCCTGAAAGCAATTCGTGTGGGGCGAATCTTGCTTTGAGCAACGGTGTTTTGACACCCCAGCAACTTTTCTTTATCTCATCTTTCTCTAGATTATTGTAACTCATTCTGTTCCAATTGCAACACGTTTGCAAGGAAGAACGAGAGATCTTCTCTTCTCTATTTCCCTCATTCATATTGTAATCTGGCTATTTGTATCATCGTAGATCTTGAGTTTGATCACTGTAAAGTTTTTTGTGTGACTCTCAGATCTCGATTGCATCAGTTTTTCCATCTTTGGTCAAGCCCCGGGACTAACAATCTCAAAGCAAGATCCTTGTAGATGGAAAACATTAATGCTTCGCTCGTCCAATCGGACTACTGCAAGTTGGAAAAGTTCGATGGAGAGCATTATTAAGTCTGGAAGAGGAAGGTTTATCTAACTCTTCAACTCAAAGACGTTGATCATGTACTGTTGGAGGAAGAACCTTCTGTTCCAGACACTGGGTCTACTGCCGTAATCAATGCGGCTACCAAACTCCAAGCCAAAATGGAGAAAGAAAAATAGCATTTGTAGGCTTCTCCTCCTGAATACTATGGAGGATTCCCTGGCAGAATCCTACTCGAAGAAGGAATTTGCCAGAGACATATGGGAGTCTGTGGAAAAACTGTATGAAAAAGACAGGAACAGGAGCAAGATGTTTGTGGTTGAAAAATATCACAAATTGCTCTTTGAGGACAAGAAGTCCAAGTTGCCACAGGTGAAGGAATTTCTGAAGCTGCGTCAGAAACTGGAAGACGAAGAGATGCCCCTTTCCGACAAATTTATCGTTGGAGGGATCATCTCAAAACTTCCTGCTGGATGGAGTACCTTCTATACAAGGATGCTCAGAAAGAAGCTAGACATTCGCTTGGGAGATCTACTTCAAGAGATCCATGTTGAGGACGAGATGCGTTTCCAACAGAATATGGATACTCTGTCCAAACAGTTGGCTAAGGCCAATCTAGTGCAGACGAGAGATCCCAAGGGGAAGCAGGCGGCTTCTCATCACAAGAAGAAGGACTTCACTAATCTAAAAGTGAAGGATCCTTCATTCAAGCAACAGAAGTCCAAGTCCCACGTGACTTGTTTCAATTGTGGCAAGAAAGGCCACTACAAGAGTGAATGCAGATCCAAGCCTAAACAATCAGAAAAAGGTGAGCCTAGTAAGGTTTCATTGGTTTCTAACATTGTTGCTATGATCGCACAGGTCACAACTGTGGAGGTTGACTCTGACTGGTGGATAGACACTAGTGCGACTTGCCATGTCTGTTCTGGCAAGGAATGGTTCGTCACGTACCAGCCGATATCTGAGAAGGTTGTCATGGAAAACCAGGCCCAAGCTGAAGTTCTGGGGATCGGGACTGTGGAGCTGAAACTCACTTCTGGGAACACTCTGATGCTTCAAGGTGTGAAGCATGTTCCGGTGATTGCGAAGAACCTGATCTCTGAGAGCCTACTCTGCAACGCAGGCTTGAGGATGGACATCAATGCTGGTCAGATGGTGATGTCCAAGAAGGGAACATACTTCGGGAAGGCTTATCAAACCGAAGGAATGTTTAAAATTCAACTTGTCAACATATTTAATGACATTAATGCAGTTACATTTTCTGATTATTCTCTTGAGTTGTGGCATAATAGACTAGGACATGTTCATTGTAAAAGAATTAACAAAATATTTAGTCTAGGACTTATCTCCAAATGTGGGGGTAAGGTGGAGAAGTGTGAAGTGTTTGCTCAGACGAAGATCACAAGGAAACCCTTTCATCGGGTCAATCGAAGCATAGATCTTCTGGAGTTGGTACACTCTGATATCTGTGACTTCAAACATTTCTCCACGATGGCCGGGATAAAGTATTTCATAACCTTCATCGACGACTTCTCAAAATACGCCTTCGTCTACTTGCTCAAGACTAAAGACGAAGCTTTCGAGAAGTTCAGAGAGTTCAGGGCCGAAGCTGAACGGCAGACTGGACAACAACTCAAGAGGTTGAGAAGTGATCGAGGAGGGGAGTACAGGTCTCATGACTTCGTATCGTTCTGCAAAGAACATGGAATCATATGCGAGACTACTGCTCCATATTCTCCTCAATTCAACGGAGTAGCAGAGAGGAAGAACCGAACATTAACAGAAATGATGAATTCAATGCTGCTTACTGCAGGTCTTCCAAAATGCTACTGGAGAGAAGCTGCATTAACGGCCACTTTCATTCTGAATAGAGTACCATATGCAACTTCGAACGTAACTCCTCATGAACTCTGGTTCAAAGTCAGACCAAACTTGAATGTCATTCGAGTGTAGGGGTGTCTGGCGTATGTGAAGCTCCCAGATCTGAATATTCAGAAGCTGGGGACAATGACTATGAAGGCGATCTTCTTGGGGTATGCCGAGAAGGGTGATGCTGAGATTTCTTGATATTGAGTCAAATCATATCATCGAATCTCGCGATGCTGAATACTTTAAAGACAAGTTTGCAAAAGACAAAAATATTATTCTTTCGGACATTCCAGAAAATGATGTAGGTGCAAATGAGACTGAAATCTCGTATGGGCCAGTAGTCCAAGAAGAAGCTGTTGTTGACGAAACAACTCTTGTACCAGAACTCGCAGAGCCGTCAGCAAAGCGAGCGAGGAGACCTAAAGACTTCGGAGATGACTTTGTCACCTATCATGTGGAAGCAGATCCGCTTACCTATGATGAGGCGATGAAGACCAGAGATGCTATCTTCTGGAAGGAGGCAGTGAATGACGAGTTTGACTCTATCACCTCCAATAACACATGGGTGTTGGTAGATCTACCTGAAGAAGAAAAACCCATCGGAGGTAAATGGATCTTCAAGAAGAAGATGAAGGCAGATGGAACTATTGACAAGTTCAAGGCCAGGCTGGTAGCCAAGGGATTTTCTCAGAAACAGGGGATAGACTACTTTGACACATACGCTCCAGTAGCTCGGATGACTACCATCAGAATGTTAATCGCTCTAGCAGCTATACATAAGTTGGTGATACATCAGATGGATGTAAAGACGGCATTCCTGAATGGGGAGCTGACTGAAGAGATTTACATGCAACAGCCAGATGGATTTATCGTCAAAGGTCTTGAAGACAAAGTCTGCAAGTTGGTGACATCATTGTATGGTTTGAAACAAGCTCCCAAGATGTGGCATGAGAAGTTTGACAAAGTTATTAGGGCAAACGGCTACAGAGTTAGCGAGACGGACAAATGTGTTTACACAAAGTTCGCTGATGGAAGAGGAGTCATCGTTTGTCTGTACATGGACGACATGCTAATCCTAGGGACGGATATAGGCTGTGTCACGGAGACAAAGAAGTTCCTCTCAACCAAGTTCAGTTTGAAGGACTTGGGGGATGCAGATGGCATCTTGGGCATAAAGATCATCCGGACAGACACTGGAGTAGCGCTGTCACAATCTCACTACATTGAGAAGATACTCACAAGCTATGGGTATAAGGATCTTCCAGGGATCGATACGCCATACAGGGGTGATCAGAAGCTGAAGCCAAACTCGAGGAAAAGCGTCAGGCAGCTGGAGTATTCTAGCATTATCGGAAGTTTAATGTACGCAACCACTGCCACAAGGCCTGACATAGCTTTTGCCGTGGGAATACTGAGTCGGTTCACAAGCAACCCAAGGATTGAGCACTGGAAAGCTGTAAAGCGGGTGATGAGATATCTCAAGAAGACTCAGACATATGCACTGCACTACAACGGGTATCCGGCAGTAGTGGAAGGCTTCAGTGATGCTAGCTGGTGTTCAGAGGTGGAAAGCGAGAGATCCACAGGAGGATATGTCTTTTCCTTAGATGGAGCTGCTATATCGTGGAAGTCGAAGAAGCAGACTATACTCTCTCGTTCCTCCATGGAATCTAAATTCTATGCACTTGAAACTGCAGCAGATGAAGCAGAATAGCTTTGGGAGCTCATATATGATCTTCCAGTGGTTGGGGCTCAGATACCGGTGATACCGATATACTGTAACAACCAGGCGACTGCAGCGGTGGCATCAAATAACCTCTTCAACTGAAAGAAGAGGACTGTGCGGTTGAAGCACAGGGCAGTACACGATCTTATCAAAAGAGGTATAATTGCAGTGATTGATGTTCGGAGTCAAGAGAACCTGACAGATCCGTTCACAAAGGGCCTCAAGCGCCAGTTGGTCAATGACATAGCTTGTAAAATGGGCTTGAAGGCATTCTGATAGTGTGTCTTTGTAATCCTACCATAAAGTTTTATGCTATTAGTTCAAAGAGAAATCTACTAGGCATCTAACTTTTGGTTCAAAGGAGGATCACTGACTGAAAAACTATCAGGTAACAGTGGGTACTTGTTCTTTGGAACATGGAAGGGATATGGACCCATAACCACTGTTGTCTACTATGTATTTTCTACGAAAAAATAGATCCTGTGGAAGGTTGGCTTAAACGCCTTAATGAGTTCTCAGACAGAGTGAATGCCTGGTCTGCTTTACAGGAAGTATGGTAGAGCAGCACTACAAGGAGTGAAACTCCATGCTACAGTGGGTGACTCCACCATGAGGTTCCCAGGTCTGGGGTAATGCCTCGGCTTTGCAAGCCAAGTCATAGCGGCGTAGCACCGCAAATAGGCAGATAGCCTAATACTGTATGACGTAATTAAAGAGTTGTAGGCAATAATACAAAGGGGAGGATGGCCCCATGTTATAGTGGCACGACACCACGATGAGGTACCCAGGTAGGGGTAAAGCCTCGGCCTTGCAAGCCATGTCGTTGTGGCGTAACACCGCAAGGAAGCCTTAGGCTTTATACTGAGTAGATTGGCACTACAAAGAGGCTGAGACCTCATGCTACAGTAGTATGACACTACGATGAGGTTCCCAGGTAGGGGTAATGCCTCGGCTTCAGGCCATGTCATAGCGGCGTAGCACCGCAAGGAAGCGCAAGGCTTCATGCCATGTGTCACGCCCCGCTCCCGCAGGAGCGATCGTCCTCGCTAAGACGTGATGCCGCACAGGCCTAGGTTGCGCCCGTGCAAGGCCAAGTCCATAAACGGCCGATTTTAAGCTAGGCCACAGAGTCGCACAGAGTGTCCCCATTTGCAGCGGAAAGTAAATGAACACAAGTGGAAGCGAATTCAAACTCTTTATTGATTTTCAAGAAGTTTACATACGGCGCTAGGCCGATATTACAAATCGCTCAAGCTCTCTCTCTCTCTGAAACATAAAAGGCGTGCCAAGTGACTTACAACATGGAATGATTCATGGCGATGTTCCGATACATTATGTCCTGTATAGGGTGCTTCAGCTCCTGCAACGCTCCAAGGCTCCAGAGACAGCTCCGCGCCTTAGCACGTTCGATGGAAGCTCCGCACCCGCCAACGATACCTGCATCCTACAAGTAGACTGTAGGGTTATCAGTACATTGTTATGCACTGGTGGAGAGGCTAGCTCGCCCACAATGCTATCATTACCAAACACGTTCCATTTACTCTTGTGCATCTCTATCATTCATTGTCTTTCTAATCTTGCCTTAGGATCAGTTTCATGCATATTTCATAACCTATCTCGTGTTGCCAAATTCAAGTGTCGTATTTGAAATACATGCACAACTTACCCATACTTACCGTCCGGCCTTTCCTGTCCAAAGTAAACCAAGTTAGTCAACAATTCATATGTAACAACTTGGTGCAATTCACGTAACATTCAGAATTCAAGAGCGTGTCCCTGCCTCAATTTCTAGCGCGTCGTAGGCACGATATCTAACTCACTTGTACGAATTTCTCATTATCATTTGGTGTGTTACATTTCAAGCATATTCATAAGGCACTTCATTTGTTAACTTAGACTACTTTGATTTCAATGCAAGGACTTGCACGTGGATTGCCACCAGCAAGCCCACTTAACTCTATATGCACCGGTCGCTGGCATCACAAGCCATCCTGGACATGTCTTCCCCTGTGGTAATTTCTCACCTATCATGGCGTGCGGCTTGGTACACCCTGATAATCTTTTGAAATACCCGGCCTTACGTCTCCTGGTGGCCAAGCCCGCACTCAGGCCTCGTCCGTAAGCCATTTCCTTTGATTCCGTCCGGACCGGCAAGTCCTTCACACTTTGATCATGCCGCGAAATCCCTTTTTCTTTACGGCATAGCATACGCCACCCCTCGCTCGTGCCATTTGTCCACGACCATTTCGTATTAAGTTATCTTTTTAACTTAACGGCTGTCTCTGTGCCGTAGGCTAATCCTTAGCCTTAATGCGTTATCGACTAGGTTGGCGTCCATGCAGTGCGGGTAGCGAGCCCCGTTGCACGTGCCCGTCATACCTGTCGCTAACCATTTCCATCCTTCTTATCTTTTATTCATTCTTTCTTTCACTTGTTCATTCATTCGTTGATTCATTCATTCACTTATTCGTTTACTCTTTCATTCATACATTTTGCAACTTCCCGTGCGGGAGTCGCCTTGGCGACACATCGGTCCCATAGTCTTTCAATGTTGCTAAGCTCTACTCGGAACGACTATGTTGATAGTCTTCCCGTTTCATTGTTGTAAACCATTCATTGTTTCATTATTGAACGCATGCTCGTGCCTTAGCACGAGCGTGGAGCGCGGTGCGAGAGTTCTCGTATTTTCCATGTTCTTTTCCATATTCTATACAAGCATACAAGATGGGATTATTCCCTTAGCTAGGTGCATTGGGTCATTTATTAGCATGCAAGATGTTATCGCCTAGCGATTCTCGTGAATGTGTCCGTATTGTTATGTGTCTAGGCTAAGCAAAGACAGGTTCATCGGAGCCACCCACCTTAGCGATGTTCGCATCGGCCGAGCGATACTCCGAGCGCGCCTTTGAAAGTCTAAGTCTGGATCCATCTCGTCGGGCCAATACAAATCTTGCATCGATTCGCATCGATACTTCATCGGGTCGAAGCAACTCTTCGGGTCGACGGCTCGTTTGAGTCGTTGCACTTGCCGTTTGGAATCGGCGTTCCGCTAGGGCGGAGCGGGTCACTACATAATACACCACTCAAAACAAGTCTCGTCCTCGAGACTTCCTGAGTGCAGGTCATCCTACCGTTCCTTAACTCATGCCGTGTGCATACCATAGACACTTTTCTAAGCGTATTCGTTCGATGGTATCGAACGACACTCGGTTCCATTCTAAGTTCCGTGTCGCATATGTTTGGTCAATTTTATCGAATTACTTCTCGTTCATTTTAGACTTGTTGTTACTTATTCAATTCAAGTATTCTTCATATTGGTTTCTATTTTGTCGTGTCATGGGACTGGAATGGCCGTACGGGACACATTGTAATTCGTCAAATGCGAGGGTCGACCAAGTCTAAGTAATTTCCATCCGATTCAAGACCAAGTATTTTACTATCGTCGAGTACATCTCCCAACCAACGATTCAATTCGTTATCCCAACTCTACTCGCGGAACATCCATTCCTATCATTTTTATGGCCAGGACTTAATCGTACGCACTCTGCCTACACGTTCCTTTGGTTGCCGAGCCACGCTCGCACGACTATCGATCACTTCCTTTAACACGATTTCACGTTCACGACACTCTTTCATTCCCCAAGTCGTGCAAGAACTCAACGTATCATTTGGTTGGATCGTGCACGCATTCCAAGCATCCCCAAAATACATGCATTCAACCAATTCGCATGATAGTGAGTTTGTCATTCTCACTCGAGTCGCATCGTGCACATACTCAAGCATCCCTGAAATATATACATGTCAGCCGAGTCTCGTGAGCAGGGTTTTCTACTCTTGATCCACTCTTTCAATTCATGCCAATCCTCAAGATCAATCCCTCGATTGTTAACTCTTGCAATAGGGTATCTCGCCTAACCGCTAGGCCAATTCTCAAGGCTAAGTCAATGTCAGGATTGGAATCATAGTTCCCCCAACAATAATGCCAACACTGACCCCAATCCTAGGGTCAAACCAAAGTCGATAATACGGGATTTTCTACCCAAGCTCGCATCACTCAATTTTCTAAACATCGAGCACGATCACCTAGTTCGCATCGAGACATTCGTTGCGCAGCGCAACAAATTTGAATTTGTTCAACTCACCAATCGACATACTTCATGTATCCATTCTAACCAATTCATGTATTCGATCACGAGGTCATCTAGCTCGACAATACGTTCCACCCCAATCTCACGCGAGTCCGATTATCCACGGTGGTTCATGAATCACCACGCAACGCTCCCGCGGAATCATCATTCTCATCGGGGCGTAACTCTTGTTTGAGTTTAGACTAACTCATTTTCGATACGCGGATTGGACCTACTCAATCCTCAAGTTCAATTCTTCAAACACACAATTCATTCTCAAGTACCCTTCGCGTCAAACCACAAGTCGAAGCATAAGAGTTGCCACGCCAGGCAAGTACCGATCACTCCCACTGTATGAATCACCATACCAGCGCTCACGTGGAGTGATCGTCCTAGTCGGCGTGACGCATGTGCGAGGCTGGGGTTGCGCTCGCATAAGGCAAGAACGTCAACGTTGTGGTTGACAACGAAGTAAATCCAAGCATTCTCATTTTCATCCAAGCCAATTCAATTCGATAGTCTAACCGTCATGCGTTCAACTCTAATCCTCGAGCCAAGTCTATCTTTTCCTCGACACATTCTTAACATCCCAAGTATAGCATCCAACGGAACAATGATATTTGTACGATCGTCATTCGCCGAGTCAGAGTACCCCCGAGTTATCGTATATCGATCTTTGACATGCCTCAATACCATCGATGATATGCGTAACCTGACGATCTTCCTTTGCAACCGATTTTTCGAGTCGTGCGACTGATGCTATTGTCCGAGTTGGATATTCCACAATTTCCTCAATATTCAAGATCAAGTTCGATCACTATCCCTCAAGCTAGTTTTCAAGATCGTTGTTCAAACTCAAGTCGCAATTCATTTGAATCAATCCGAAATCGTATGCGCAATCCTCTAAGTTTCCTCGATCAAGACCATTCATTTCATTCATCGTTCTGAATCGTTTTCTAACTTGCGTTGCCCGTTGACAAGCTATCCGAGCGACATCTCGTTCGGGACATTCGAAGTCACGACCAACTAAGCGTGACGCGTTCTAAGGCTTTGCGGGATTGCGTCGCCTCGCCGACATACCCATTCTATTCGTATATCCTTTAGTCTCGCTCGAACAATTTCTTTGTCGTCCATACACCACTCAGGGTTCGAGCCACTCGACTAGTCGTCGACACTCACTCTTATCCTTCTCCGAACCTATCACATACACCACTCAGAGTCAAGTTATTCTACAAATCCTCAAATGATCATTCGATTCCCTTTTTGATATGTTCAATCGCGCGTTCCTATCGATATACACTCTAAGTGTAGCTTCGTTCCCGACCGAGCGGTACTTGATATCGCTCGCAACTCGATTGCACCAGAAGTTGAGGTGCGCGACACGTGGACTAAGTTGTGCCGCATAACCATCCTGTTCGAACTATACTTTGGTCTCGTGTACTCGTTTATTGTCAACGTAAGCTCATTCAAGCACGCACTGCGTTTGCTAACTCTTAGCATCGGTTCCTTCCAACTCAAGTCCATCGTGGTGGCACAAAGGCCTTCGCCTATCGATTCCGTCCAACCGAGTACTCGTACGAGCTTTTGAAAATATTAGACTTATTGTATGGAATATCCTAAGGCACAACGAGAGAGAGCGTACACTTTTTTTGTTTCAACGAGCTTTCCAAACTGAGAAAATCGAAATGAAGTCCAAGGACGTGAAGCCATGCTCTGATACCAATCTGTCACGCCCCGTTCCCGCAGGAGCGATCGTCCTCGCTAAGGCGTGATGCCGCACAGGCCTAGGTTGCGCCCGTGCAAGGGCAAGTCCAGAAACGGCCGATTTTAAGCTAGGCCACAGAGTCGCACAGAGTGTCCCCATTTGCAGCGGAAAGTAAATGAACACAAGTGGAAGCGAATTCAAACTCTTTATTGATTTTCAAGAAGTTTGCATGCGGCGCTAGGCCGATATTACAAATCGCTCAAGCTCTCTCTCTCTGAAACATAAAAGGCGTGCCAAGTGGCTTACAACATGGAATGATTCATGGCGATGTTCCGATACATTATGTCCTGTATAGGGTGCTTCAGCTCCTGCAATGCTCCAAGGCTCCAGAGATAGCTCCGCGCCTTAGCACGTTCGATGGAAGCTCCGCACCCGCCAACGATACCTGCATCCTGCAAGTAGACTGTGGGGTTATCAGTACATTGTTATGCACTGGTAGGGAGGCTAGCTCGCCCACAATGCTATCATTACCAAACACGTTCCATTTACTCTTGTGCATCTCTATCATTCATTGTCTTTCTAATCTTGCCTTAGGATCAGTTTCATGCATATTTCATAACCTATCTCGTGTTGCCAAATTCAAGTGTTGTATTTGAAATACATGCACAACTTACCCATACTTACCGTCCGGCCTTCCCTGTCCAAAGTAAACCAAGTTAGTCAACAATTCATATGTAACAACTTGGTGCAATTCACGTAACATTCAGAATTCAAGAGCGTGTCCCTTTCCTCAAGTTCTAGCGCGTCGTAGGCACGATATCTAACTCACTTGTATGAATTTCTCATTATCATTTGGTGTGTTACATTTCAAGCATATTCATAAGGCACTTCATTTGTTAACTTAGACTACTTTGATTTCAATACAAGGACTTGCACGTGGATTGCCACCAGCAAGCCTACTTAACTCTATATGCACCGGTCGCTGGCATCACAAGCCATCCTGGACATGTCTTCCCCTGTGGTAATTTCTCACCTATCATGGCGTGCGGCTTGGTACACCCTGATAGTCTTTTGAAATACCCGGCCTTACGTCCCCTGGTGGCCAAGCCCGCACTCAGGCCTCGTCCGTAAGCCATTTCCTTTGATTTCGTCCGGACCGGCAAGTCCTTCACACTTTGATCATGCCGCGGAATCCCTTTTTCTTTACGGCACAGCATACGCCACCCCTCGCTCGTGCCATTTGTCCACGACCATTTCGTATTAAGTTATCTTTTTAACTTAACGGTTGTCTCTGTGCCGTAGGCTAACCCTTAGCCTTAATGCGTTATTGACTAGGTTGGCGTCCGTACAGCGCGGGTAGCGAGCCCCGTTGCACGTGCCCGTCATACCTGTCGCTAACCATTTCCATCCTTCTTATCTTTAATTCATTCTTTCTTTCACTTGTTCATTCATTCGTTGATTCATTCATTCACTTATTCATTTACTCTTTCATTCATACATTTTGCAACTTCCCGTGCGGGAGTCGCCTTGGCGACACATCGGTCCCATAGTCTTTCAATGTTGCTAAGCTCTACTCGGAACGACTATGTTGATAGTCTTTTCGTTTCATTGTTGTAAACCATTCATTGTTTCATTGTTGAACGCATGCTCGTGCCTTAGCACGAGCGTGGAGCGCGGTGCGAGAGTTCTCGTATTTTCTATATTCTTTTCCATATTCTATACAAGCATACAAGATGGGATTATTCCCTTAGCTAGGTGCATTGGGTCATTTATTAGCATGCAAGATGTTATCGCCTAGCGATTCTCGTGAATGTGTCCGTATTGTTATGTGTCTAGGCTAAGCAAAGACAGGTTCATCGGAGCCACCCACCTTAGCGATGTTCGCATCGGCCGAGCGATACTCCGAGCGTGCCTTTGAAAGTCTAAGTCTGGATCCATCTCGTCGGGCCAATACAAGTCTTACATCGATTCGCATCGATACTTCATCGGGTCGAAGCAACTCTTCGGGTCGACGGCTCGTTTGAGTCGTTGCACTTGCCGTTTGGAATCGGCGTTCCGCTAGGGCGGAGCGGGTCACTACACCATGTCTCTTTAATAAAGAACTCACCTATAGTGTACGAAAAGAGATATCAAGCCTTCTCTTGAAGGTAAACTTGTAGATGCCCAAAATTATACACTGAAACCAGGCTGGCACAGGGCCTTTAATGTGCAGCCAGAAGCACACGTAACTACACTTTGTGAGTAGGAAGAATTACAATTGTGGTGCAGAATTCAAGGCGTAGTCCATTCTTGTATCATATTGTTATTTAACCCATGCGGGAAGATTCAAGTCGTCAGCAACATCTATCCTAATACAAAATGGACAGTTACTGTGGGGAACGCTCAACCCTGGACGCATATATATGTTGTGATATGTGGGGGATTATTGGTGCTTTTTTTACATGGAAAGAGCTTGCTCTCAACATGCATTGTAAAAGTTTAGTCCCACATCGAAAATGCACCATGAGTTATCTCAACATATATACTTGGTTGTTTTTTTGAGTGATGGACATGGGGTGGTGACCCTAAGGAGGGAACCATGTTGGTGATTTTACTAGGAGGTAAGAATAAGGCTCCAAGGATTAAGCATTAATGCTTTTGTCATTCTCTTGGATTAATTCTATTTGGAGCTAAGCCCCAAAGGGGCTTAGCGACTCGGACTCGGACTCGGGCTCGGGCTCGGGCTCGAGCTCATGGGCTCATGAGGCATAATGTGGCGTTTTGTTGGCGCACTTTACACTTAGCACGTCAGCAGTCATGCGACTCATATATGGCCATGCGGCTCATATGCGGCCTCATGCGGCCTCATGCGGTCCATGCGGCCATGAGGCCATGCGGCTAGGCTGCTGCTGCCGTATGGATGGCTTCGCTGACTGTGCAGGCTATAAGTCAGTTATGGAAAGACTGATTCAATGCGATTAATTCAGATCCACTTTTTATGGGATTTGAATTAATTTCGTTGCTATCTTTGTGAGATTTGAATTAATTTCATTGCTATCTTTGTGGGATTTGATTCAATCTTTCCATAACTGAAGAGGCGGCTAGGGTTTCCACCCTCTCTTTATATATACTCTCTTCTGGCCTCCTTTGTGAAGGACTACGAATTTTATAAGTCAAAAAAGAGAGAGAGAGAGAGAGAAAGAGAGAGAGAGCTGCTGCCGCCGTTGCAAGTCCATCCAAGGAGTCAGAACAGAGGTGACTTCGAGCATTCCACAAGTTCTTCAACTTATTGGTTCCTGGAAGCAATTCGTGTGGGGCGAATCTTGCTTTGAGCAACGGTGTTTTGACACCCCAGCAACTTTTTTTCATCTCATCTTTCTCTAGATTATTGTAACTCGTTCTGTCCTAATTGCAACACGTTTGCAAGGAAGAACGAAAGATCTTCTCTTCTCTATTTTCCTCCTTCATATTGTAATCTGGCTATTTGTATTATCGTAGATCTTGAGTTTGATCACTGCAAAGTTTTTTGTGTGACTCTCAGATCTCGGTTGCATCAGTTTTTCCATCTTTGGTCAAGCCCCGGGACTAACAGTAAATACCTAGATTTCTTCATAATATGGGATTTTGTATATCTAAAAGAGGATGGGTAAAATACTTTAAAATAGGCATCTCAGGTGGCACTAGCAGTTATAGTTAAAATCCTTATTTTGCATGCCATGAACATTTAGTCCTTTTGCTTTGAGAACTTTATTAACATTCTACTAGAGTTATCAAAGCACTTAATATTAGGTTTCTAACTAATCGATTTCTAACTTCACAAGATGGAAGATGAATAGTTGAACGATTCAAGGGTTGTCTATATCGAAAGAGGAATAACGAAAATGATCGATACGTAATCAATGAAAGATGCTTTTGTTTCTTGGAAAAATCAGTCACTAGTAAGTTGCACTCTCACACACATATAATCTTACGCCATCGACAATGAGAAGGCACAAATTAATCGAACAATAGCAACCACTAAGAACAAACATACAAGCATTATACGTACTTCCTTGCAAGACCATAACATCCCAAAACTACATTGCTGTAGCAGAGATCACATGCTGGTTGGATGTCAAGAAGACTAGACTAGTGCAACATTAGCGGACCATCACATCCAAAATTCAATTCAGATTGGGACCCAACTAGAAGACCTTCAAATAAGTCTCCAAGTCAATTGAGGTGAGGGTTCTCTATATTTACATGGTTGGATTGGATAAATATTATCGATCTCAGAACCAGACTGGTCTATATTCTGTACTCGTTAAAGAAAATGGCATCATTAGAAGACATATCCCCAAAATTAATTCTTTGGATGGGGACTTTAGTCAGGAGAGATCAATTGGTGGTTTGAGTTTAAGAAAGACTAGTGCTAACTTTGGCATCATTAGCAGACCATCACATCCCACTTCATTACAAGACCTTGAGGTTTCCAATTCAATGTTGATATTGGACAATTGGCATCAGTAGGGACCTTCAACATCATCCTCATATCAATTGAGGTGCTAGATGGCTGGACATTGTGGATCTCAAAACTAAGTCTATATTCTATACCATAAAGAAAAGTAGGACTCAAGAAAACCTGTCATTTTTTCTTACACAAGTTAAATACAAGACCCTTTTGATTGTCCAAAATATATCAGCAGAACAATTTAATTGTTATATAGAAATCACAACACAGTAAAATTATACTAACTAGCAAACCATGCTTAATCCAAAGATAAGGGTTGGCTATCAGTTCAGACTCTAAACTTTGACAAAAAAATATAACATGTATCTAGATATTCTGCTTCTTTGCTTTTTGAAAAGCATAAGACAAAAATAAACCAAAATTTTAGCCTACCGTTAGTCATTAAAATGGTTAGTCTCATATACAACTATGTCAAATCCTATGCAGCTTTATGTCGTGCAACACATGAAATTAAGGTCACACACAAATAACCTTACAATATCCGAGAACGAGAATAAGAAAGCACAAATTAATCGAATAATAACAATCAAGAACAAATATACAAACATTACGAAGATAACATTTGAATATTCTCTTTATTGTAGTAACAAAAGTTAAATTGCCTTTGGTAGAGGCAAAATGAGATAGAAGAAAAGACACTGAACCTAAATAACAAAAGCAACAACAGTATTGTTCACAAAACTGAATCAAATCTACAGTTCCCCAAAAAAATGCATCACCATTCATTCATTCATACTCTTTTTCGTCGTGGAACCTCGGGTGATTCCCCTCCGGAACCAGCAGGCCCTTGAGCAACACCTCCTTGTCCCTCTCGATGACCTCCTCGTCGTCGTGGCTGAGACGAATCGAGTGTGCATCCCCGTAAACTAAAGCCCGGCCTTTTTGCTGTTCATGGACATCTTCCGTAGCCCCTCGTACAAGTCATCGACCACTACCAAAATTTATCGTTTTAGCGATGGCCACATCCGTCGCTACGACGACGGTAATTACTATTAGCGACCGATTGCCGACGGATATTGGCCAAAAAAATCCGTCGACAATCAGCTCGTCGCTAATAACCTTCCGTCGCTAAGTTGTCGTCACATGACGGAATAGCGACGGATATTCGACGTCACAATACGAAGCATTAGCGACGCATTTCCGACGGACTGTCGTCCACTTCAGCTTTTAAGTAATGAACTGTGTAGACAATAGCGACGTAAATTTTCGTCGGTAACCCGTCGCAAAAGCGTATCAGATCGTATCATTCCGTCGCTAATCCGTCGACAGCTTCGTTATCAAGTGACGGATTAGCGACGGTTTTCTGACGGACAAGCCGTCGACCAGCTTCTGGAAATTCATGTCATTTCCAGCAACTTGGCGACGGATAAGTCATCGCTTTGCCGTCGAAAGATATCGACCGAATAGCGACGGATTAACCGTCGACCTTGTTCTGGAAATTCTTGTTATTTCCAGAACACGGGCGACGGATAGGTCGTCGCTATTCCGTCGAACAATATATCATGCCGACGGATAGTCCGTCGACCATCCGTCGCTACCTGGGAAAATTTTTCAAATATCCAGTTAGCGACGGAATAACCGTCGAAAAGTAGTCGGAAACTGGTGATGACCGTCGCAAAACGGTCACAAGTCCGTCGCTAACTGAGAATATTTTGAAAAAAAATTACAGCTTTTTAGCTGTTCGCAAAAATTTGCATAAACCAAACCAATATATAATGTACACCAATTATCCAACAATCACATAGACCAAATATATTATGCACACCAATTATCCAAGAATCACATAGACCAAATATGCACATACGAATTTAATGCACACCAATTATCCAAGAATTATTTACACCAAACCAAATTAATATAAAATAGACATCAATTATCCGGAAGAGTAACCTAATATCCATCGTTATAATCCGATCATTGCACAAATATTCCAAATTTTTCACAAATATTCCAAAACACATAGGAAAGAGTTGGCCAGTTACAGTAACCTAATATCAAATCCTGACGACCGATCATAGCACAAATATTCCAAAATTTTCACAAATATTCTAAAACAGATAGGAAAATCGACTTTGGCCTCAACAAAGACCACAAGTCAGACGATGAATCCTCACAGCCAGGGATGATAGTTGCGTTGAGGCATGTACCATTCTATCAGCCACTTTGCATACGAAGGCTCAATCGGGTTGAGGTCTTCTGTAGGGATAGGAGGGTCGGTCCCGATGCTACTACTCTCTGACGGTGGCTCCTCCTTAGCTTCAAGCTTGGGAGCAATCTCTTCCCTGATGGTCATCGGTTCTTTCTTGACCTCGACCTTTGGTAACACCTTCTCCTTAACAGTCACCGGCTCTTGTTTGACGACGGAGACTTCCTCCGTGTCGACCTCCAAGGGTTTCTTGCCTCGACCCCTTCCTCGACTAGCAGCACCACCTCGACGAGTCCTAGGAGCCATCTTTCTGACAACAGAAATTTTCATATAGGGTAAAGAAATTTACTCAAGTTATAAAAGTTGTGACGTTGGTTTTTTGCGTTCATCATCATTAGAGGGAGCAGCACTGGAAAAGTTGTGACGTTGGTAGCATGAGAGAGTAAAAATATGTATCACAAGACTAACATAATTACTATGTAATCATGTACTCACCAATAACCGGATGTAACTAGAGTCGTTGGGCCTATCGTGCAGTAATTTGTGGATCCGCTGGTATAGGCCAGATGTACTTAGTATCTAGTGTATCAGATTAGTATCGGTCTATCGGTTTGGTATAGGACATATCATATTGGTATTGGCCTTAACAAATTGGTATCGTCCTATATCTGATATGTACATGTATCGGCCGAATAGCTAGGATTCATATTAGTCTTATCGATTTGGTATCAGTCATATCCGATAGGTATCGGCCGTGTTGGATTAGTATAGACTATTTCGGATTAGTATCGTGGAAGGTTTAGTAACAACTGTACTTGGATTTCTCTTTTCTCGAGCTAGAATACCATTGCAAGAGAATCACCAGATCGTGATTGGCCAGTTACAGTAACATACATACTTCCTTTTCCATCAGAAAAAGCGAGATTGAAAAGGAAGTATGTATGTTCTGTAACTGGCCATCTACGCTCTCGTGACTCTCTTGCAATGGTAATCTAGCTCTAGAAGAGAGAAATCCAAGTACAGTTGTTACTAAACCTTCCACGATACTAATCCGAAATGGTATATAATAATCCAACACGGCCGATACCTATCGGATATGACTGATACCAAATCGATAAGGCCAATATGACTTAATGGCTATACGGTTGATACATATCGGATAGGACGATACCAATTCGCTAAGACCAATACCAATCGATACGGTCCATACCAAAACGATAGATCGATACTAATCCGACACGGTCAATACTTATAAGTACCTACGGTCCAGAAGGTTGATCCGCTAGTACATCCATGTACGAACAATGAAGTAACGATCCATTTCAATTTGGATGTGAAAATCTGTATCGTAAGACAAACTAAACATAATCAGTTCTATTTCACATGCTTAATTGCCAAGTATGGGAACGAATGGCTCAGAACACAACCCAAAATTCATTCTAGCATACATTAGTGTGAATCATCTACGTTCTGTACATATAGTGTAGTATATGTTCTTATCGTATCTAGTATCTGAAGGATGTAACAGAATCAAGATGAACTCACATAATGTTTACAGTCTTGGTCTCAACTGTCTTCGATTCTATGATCCCATGTCTTAGGTTAAATAAATCACTAACCTCATCACGGTGAGTCTTGGTGTAGCACTCAAATGTGGGGCACCCGCAAATTTGCCGAGGTTTTAAATCATCGACATTGAGTGTAAAACCCTCACGTAGCCTTTCTGCTTCACTTCTAGGGTCGAGCAGCATCTTCTTGCAAGCTTCGGTCTCCAGATACTTAGTGTCAAGATTCTGGACGCTTTCGTAGAGCATGTCAACGCATCCTAGCGTCAATTTCCTCGGCAGGAAATTGACGCTAGGATGCGTTGACATGCTCTACGAAAGCGTCCAGAATCTTGACACTAAGTATCTGGACACCGAAGCTTGCAAGAAGATCCTGCTCGAGCCTAGAAGTGAAGCAGAAAGGCTACGTGAGGGTTTAAAACTCAATATCGATGATTTAAAACCTCGGTGAATTTACGGGTGCCCCACATTTGAGTGCTACACCAAGACTCACCGTCTGTATAGTTCGGTTATTGGCGCTCGATGTCCCTGTGGTAAGGCAATGGATGAGGATATTGCGTGGGAGGGGGTTGCAGATAGAGGCAACAAGGATGGCGTGTTTGTGAAAGGAGGAAAAAGATACATAATCACAGACGATTTGCATGTAAGGCCATTCTATTCCATGGAGTCTGTGTTGTCTATTTTTCGAAAGCATGGGATCATAGCATCGAATACAGTTGAGACCAAGACTGTAAACATTGGCCGCGATGAGGTTAGTGATTTATGTAACCTAAAGTAGTAATCTTGTAATTTAAAGTTGGAAGAACATGCAAGTAGCCTTATAGTTGCTGCCTCACCAGTCGAATGACTTAATTCCCAAGTATCGGAACGAGTGGCTCAGAACACAACCCAAGATTCATTCTAGCATACATTAGTGAGTTCATCTTGATTCTGTTACGTCCTTCAGATACTATATACGATAAGAACATAGATGATTCATACTAATGTATGCTAGAATGAATCTTGGCTTGTGTTCTGAGCCATCCGTTCTGATCAAACATCTTCCTTCTCTTCTCCTCCACCATGGCTCTGAACCAATCTGCTCCTCCCTACTTCCCTTCTTTTTATTTGACTCTCTCATCCACATATGACATCCAGCTCAAGTGTAGAGTCGGAGGAGAATAAGTGGGCAGGAAGAGGAGGGGGAAGCAGCACAGCCGGAGGCATGACCCGGAGGAAGTACATAGGTTTTCTTCATAGTTCTCCTATGCACACCCTCCGGGTCATGCCGCCGACTGTGCTGCATTCCCCTCCTCTTCCTGCCCACTTCTTCTCCCTCGACTCTACACTTGAGCTGGATGTCATATGTGGCTGAGAGAGTCAAATAAAAAGAAGGGAAGTAGGGAAGAGCAGATTGGTTCAGAGCCATGGTGGAGGAGAGGAGAAGGAAGATGCTTGATCAGAACGGATGGCTCAGAACACAAGCCAAGATTCATTCTAGCATACATTAGTGTGAATCATCTATGTTCGTAGTATATGTTCTTATCGTATCTAGTATCTGAAGAACGTAACAGAATCAAGATGAACTCACTAATGTAATACTAAGACATCATCTACTACTATATAAGATATAGTGATAGGTTGTCGTATCATCATTGCCGAGGAATGAGGGTCGGAGGACAGGCAACTTTATCTACGGCTACATAGTTTCTGTCTCGCCAGTCGAATGGCTGCAGGGACTATGTCCTGATCACCATGTCGTACCGTAGATTAATGCAAATGGAGCTGGAAATATCTGTCGCTAACCGGTAACTGAGAATTTTTTTGAAAAACAAATTGCAGCACTTTCCATGTTCACAAAAATATGCATAAACCAAACCAATATATAATGCACACCAATTATCCAAGAATCACATAGACCAAATATGCACATACGAATTTAATGCACGCCAATTATCCAAGAATCATATAGACCAAACCAAATTAATATAAAATAGACATCAATTATCCTGAAGAGTAACCTAATATCCGTCGTTATAATTCGATTTATCTTCAAGTGTGAGAACGGATGGCTCAGAACACAAGCCAAGATTCATTCTAGCATACATTAGTGTGAATCATCTATGTTCTGTACATATGGTGTAGTATATGTTCTTATCGTATCTAGTATCTGATGAACGTAACAGAATCAAGATGAACTCACATAATGTAATACTAAGACATCATCTACTACTATATAAGATATAGTGATAGGTTGTCGTATCATCATTGCCGAGGGATAAGGGTCGGAAGAAAGTCAACTTTATCTACGGCTACATAGTTTCTGCCTCGCCAGTCGAATGGCTGCAGGGACTATGTCCTGATCACCATGTCGTACCGTAGATTAATGCAAATGGAGCTGGAGCCAAAATACAGAAACCAAAATACAGAATCAAATCCCTGGGACGGATGGCTCAGAACACAACCAACTGGAGAGGATACTCTGAGAGATCCATCTGAGTAGGACGTATACTCTGAGAGATCACCTTTACAAGAATGATATCAGTAGTGGGATTGAGTGCTGGAGGGGATATTATCAGAGTATACGTCCTACTCAGATGGGTCTCTCACCGTTACTATTTTTTTTTGACAGCATGGTGGATGTGCTCCGTCAACAGAATCTGACTCCGAGCCAAAACTTTGCCCCGGAGCTCAAGTAGACATCCTTCGTGTAGAGCTCGAGTGAGAGGTTCCTGACAGCATGGGTGCCATCTGGTAAGATCGATAGTCACAAATAATATAATTGTAACAGAAGCAAGCTAACTAAAGGAACCATCATGTAATTTGAGTACATTTTCGAAAGCCGATAAAGTATAAAAAATTCAATTTTTTGCCAAGTGTGAGAACGGATGGCTCAGAAGATAACCCAAGATTCATTCAAGCATACATTAGTGTGAATCATCTATGTTCTGTACATATGGTGTAGTATATGTTCTTATCGTATCTAGTATCTGAAGGACGTACGTAACAGAATCAAGATGAACTCACATAATGTAATACTAAGACATCATCTACTACTATATAAGATATAGTGATAGGTTGTCGTATCATCATTGCCGAGGGATGAGGGTCGGAAGACAGTCAACTTTATCTACGGCTACATAGTTTCTGCCTCGCCAGTCGAATGGCTGCAGGTACTATGTCCTGATCACCATGTCGTACCGTAGATCAAATGGAGCTGGAACTGGAGCCAAAATACAGTACTACTTCACCATGTCGTACCATTTTACTCTCTCTCTCTCCTCTCCTTCCCCTCCGGCGCTCTCACTCTCTCCGGCGCTCTCACACTACTAATTCCTATGTATTTTAAGTGTGAGAACGGATGGCTCAGAACACAACCCAAGATTCATTCTAGCATACATTAGTGTGAATCATATATATTCTGTATACATATCGTGTAGTATATGTTAACCTTATCGTATCTAGTATCTGAAGGACGTACGTAACAGAATCAAGATGAACTCACTAATGTAATACTAAGACATCATCTACTACTATATAAGATATAGTGATAGGTTGTCGTATCATCATTGCCGAGGGATGAGGGTCGGAGGACAGGCAACTTTATCTACGGCAACATAGTTTCTGCCTCGCCAGTCGAATGGCTGCAGGGAATATCCGTCACCATGTCGTACCGTAGATTAGTGCAATTAATGGAGCTGGAAATATCCGTCGCTAACCGGTAACTAGTCCGTCGCTAACTGAGATTGTCACATACATATATGTATATCACAGCTAGATGTATAGATATATACATCTATACAGAAGCACACAACTGATAGAACTCGAACTGTCCTTGAGACAGTGAACATATACACCATGAATCCAAACCCCATATATATTCACATTTACTAATCCAAACACCACCAAACTAATGGAACACCCAATATGGATAACACATTATTTAGCCAATATATAAACTCGAATAAATTTGAGAAGCAAAGCCACCCGCCGCCCCCGACCAAAGTCCGTCGCCCCAAGCCCGCCGCCCAGTAGTTCGGTTGCATATATATAAGAAGAGTGCTTATGGGTGCGCGTCGGTTGCAAATAGCCCCGACGCACCCGCCCCAAGCCAGCCGCCCAGCCCCCGACGCCGCCGCCCCAAGCCCACCGCCCAGCCCCCGACCCAAGCCAGCCGCCCAGCCCCCGACGCCCCCGCCCCAAGCCAGCCGCCCAGCCCCCGACGCCGCCGCCCCAAGCCTACCGCCCAGCCCCCGACCCAAGCCAGCCGCCTAGCCCCCGACGCCCCAACCCCAAGCCCGCCTCCCAGACCCCGACGCCCCCGCCCCAAGCCCACCGCCCAGACCCCGACCCAAGCAAGCCGTCCAGCCCACGACGTCCCAACCCCAAGCCCGCCTCCAAGACCCCGACGCCCCCGCCCCAAGCCCACCGCCCAGACCCCGACCCAAGCCAGCCGCCCAGCCCCCGACGCCCCAACCCCAAGCCCGCCTCCCAGACCCCGACGCTCCCGCCCAGCCCCCGACGCCCCAACCCCAAGCCCGCCTCCCAGACCCCGACGCCCCCGCCCAGCCCCGACGCCCCAACCCCAAGCCCGCCTCCCAGACCCCGACGCCCCCGCCCCAAGCCCACCGCCCAGACCCCGACCCAAGCAAGCCGCCCAGCTCCCGACCCAAGCCAGCCGCCAAGCCCCGGACGGCCCAGCCCCAAGCGCCGCCCTGCCCCTATACGACACCGCAAGAGAGAGAGAGAGAGAGAGGGGTTACCTTCGGGAGAGAGAGAGGAGAGGACGCCGACGCCGATCACCGAAGCCGACACCGACGAGAGAGAAAGAGAGAGAGGGAGAGAGAGAGTGAATTTGGGGGGGAATGCGAAAAGTTCCCCCCGCCGTTCCATTTAAAGTCTGGAACGTTTATATAGCGACGGACGAGCGACTGGTATAAAACCGTCGCCCAGCAGTCGCCTTTTTTGATAAGTGCCGACTGAATTTTCGTCGCTAAGTCGTCGCAAATATGTCCCGCCAATTTCCTACACAATTCCCGCCAAATAATCGACTGTGTAGCGACGACGGTAAATCCGTCGCTATAACACCGACAGTCTAGCGACGGATGTGCGACCTTTCCTCCCCCTAAAATTAAAATAAAAATGGCAAAGGCTTGTAGTCGGAAATCAGTCGTTGAGCGGCCACGAAACCGTCGCTAATACCGACGGAAAAAGTCCGTCGCTAAAAAATCGTCGCTAAATGAGTGTATTTTGGTAGTGGACGCACTCATCTTCCTCATCATATTCTTCCTCTTCCTCTTGGTCGTCGTCATGATGGCTGCTCATGTTGACCTAGAGGGACCGAGCCGAAGAGTTGTCATCGTTGGCGACTTCTCGCAGCTGATCATTTCGCTGTCTTAGTAAGTCAGCGACGGGGGAGGCAGCACAGTCCGAGGCTTCCGATTTCCCTGGAGAGTCGAACAGCAAAGCGCGGTGGATAAGGAACTCCAGTGGCTCTTCCTCCTCTTTCAGGCCAACCTGACCAAACACACATCAAGAACACAATTAGATCAGGATAAAGAAATGGCGGGAATGCCCAAACTCGTGTCGGTGTCCAAATTGTGCGGTGTCCTATTCGTGTCAGTTCAACATTGACTTCCGAATACCAAACATTTCCAAGGAACGCATGGATGATAAATCTTGACAAATCCACCACATAATGCTCCAAAACATAATGCTCCTCCAATTTGCCTCGTTAGCAAAATAAGACTCGATAGACAAATAAAGCAATTAAACCCTCCCGTAATATATGACTCTATCAAAATGTGATCTCCTCTACATAAATGTGATAAGTTAAGGGTATAGCAGAATCTATCGTAAATGTGATCTCCTCTCCCTAAGAGCGCTTCATGGTAAAGAAAATTGGGAACTTACCGTAACCAGATAAGGATGGGTAAGCAAACTGGATTAAGAGATCCAATCCCTTGAACAAATTAAAGAAGCCAGAAACTAAGCAACAGATTGAGCTCACTGTTCGATCACTGCTCCCTTGATCATCGGTGCTCCAGTAATAGTAAATACCCATCTTCTAATCTTATTATTTGCATACTCTTAAAAAGTATGGATAGTCACCTAGACTACATGACTCGCTGTAGTTTCACATAAAACATCTAGATTTTAATTTCACTAGCAAAACATCCAAACACATTCTTTTAACGTGAAATAAGGCTTAATAGAAACAAAGAAAGGGAAAAAGAACTACTTTATAATATTTCGAGTTCAATCTTCCTGAAAACTCATAAAATGCAGCTAACGGGCATACGGATCATATTCGGTCAATGACTTTAGTTAATATGCTTTATAATTAACACCTTTCTGAGGAGATCTGAATTACAACTTTACAAGTGTCAACCTTCTGAGGAGATCTGAATCATGGCATTACAACACAAAATATAGGCAAATGCAAATATTATGTTACAAGCTTAAATAAACGAGGTTGTATAGCTGGATAACTCGATTCATTTAATCTCAGAACCTTGAAGCATCATAAGTTGTGTTAGGTCTGGATCTCACATTTTTGTGTCCAATAAGAAAATACAAGAATATACGCCCCAATCAATCCATCGTTGAGAGAAAATAGTGTGATAAATGGTGGATCCCCCTCATCATCTCTATTCAGTCACGTTTGGTAGCAGAGTTAATTTGCTTCACTTATGTGCCGACACATTCATTCATTCATTCAATATAAGAAGAGAGTCTACTCACTCACTACTCTTCAATCCACCCAACCAACAACAAAAAAATAAAAAATAAGTAAAGGCTACATATATAAAGGCAGAGACATGGCATTTCTATTCGCAGGCAAGCAATGCCTACTCTTCCTCCTGCTGCTGCATGCAATAATCCTATTCTCAGCAACATCTGCTCTCGCAGCAGTGGTGTTAACCTGAGTAAATGTGAATTATAAAATATTAGCAAGCAATGCCTACTCTTCGGCCTCCTGCTGCTGCATGCAATAATCCTATTCTCAGCAAACATCTGCTCTACTTATCATTTCCTGCAATTGATTTTCGGAAAAAGGTTCCACGAAGTATGAAAGAAGACATATGACGAGGTGTTAACCTGAGTAAATGTGAATTATAAAAAATTGTTAAATCTTTATGTATGTCTAACATATGAAGAAAATTGTCTTTGCAGAGTAGGATGTGTTGTGCCCGAAATTTATAAGGCTAAACTTTTGCAAAAAGCTAATATTTCTTGGAAAAATTGGAAGTCTAACCTCCAAAAAAGATGTGATATGTAACCAAGCGCTGCTGAGCGAAAAAGAAATAGGCCTATTAACATTGTAAAGAAAGAAGATTGGGAAGACTGTTGATTTCTGCTCTACTCCTTAAGACAGTATTCGTCGTGAACTTGGTAAGGAAGCGAGGAAAAAAGTTAAGGTACTACATACAACCGGTAGTACTGGATGCGCAAGAGTAGCACATAAGCTGATAATTACATAATATACATATTTCTTTATTTTCTTTTTGCTTTTTTCCCTTACATTTTATTGCAATATGATATTTTGTTTCTCTTTTGATATAGAAAAAGGAGAGCCCTCCTAGTGAGGTCAATAGAAGCGTGTTATACGTGACCACACATATGCCCAAAAATACTAGCTAATTCCTCTACCAGCTCGAACGAGTTGTAAGAATAACTCTCTTTTAATTATAATAATAATTTTGTTGATTTTGAGTTTCATTAATCATATATATGCACCATTTTATATCTTATAGGAAAAAATTAGAAAGCTTATACAAGATGATCCGTACTTAGGACAATAAGCACAAAACATATATATGCACCATTTAGCAACTCCACGGACTTACTAAATGGTTTGTCAGCCACGTTCGTTGATTTTGTTTGGCCAAAAAAAGACTTACAGACCCTATAAATCAAGCTCAAATCAGCCCAAATCAAAATCAATTCGACTTCTCACTACACCCAATTTTGGTTGATTTAAAAGTCATCATTTTATACTACACCTAGTTTGACAATAATTTTATTGGATTTTGGTAATCCACAAATCCGTGAATTAAGATTTCGATAAGTCGACTATAATATCACTTTCACAATCATAAAATTTTACTACATCCAATATTTAAAAGTAATTTCACAATCGACTATAATGTCCCTTAGAGAGAGAATTTTTTTCTTATTAAATCATTTGGCGAACTGAAGTTTTTCTCTTTGAAGATGTATTCTTTTGTTTATAAAAGACATGATATTTGTAGTATCATAATTTTCATGGATTGTAAGTGAGATTGGTATTATTACTTGAAGTTGACCCCATACAGTGAGTGAAGAGAGAATATTTAGTGGATCAGAGCATCTCCAACCCTAAATATCTTGTAATGTGATGTGATTCATATGTGGCATGAGGTACAAGATAATATCTTTTCTAGGTGACAAGATTATATTCACACAAGACAGTGAAGTAGAAAATTCTTCTCAAATACAAAAATATTGAGAAGACAATAAAATCTACTTTTTACCTTATTTATAAATATTTTTATTCATAATTGATGATGTGGAGGTAAACACATTGTGAAGTGTATTGTCTAGAAGTAGACAACCAACTTCACAATGTCTTTGCCATGTCATTCCATGTCAACTTCACAACTTTTTTGACATTTGCATTGAAGGACTTTTTCAATAAACCTTATTATTCCTATGTGACAACAATTTTTTTAAAAAACTTACACTTGCATTGAAGATATTACATACATCATCATTATCTCTATTCTGTTCCCAGCTGCATGCATTAATTCATTGGAGATGTTACATACATCATCATTGTCCGGAGACAGATGGTGGATCCCCCTCATTTATTAAATGATTTGTAGTTTTGTACACCACATCCTCATTATCTCTGTTCAGTCACGTTTCGATTGTATAGTTATTAATTTGCTTGACTTATGTGCCGACACAATAATGTTTATGACAAGGTTCTAACACAATAATGTTTATGGAGTGTGTCAATAAACTGTTTACTAGAAGAATATGTTAGCACTAGGCAATGAATGACAAATATGTTGTTAATATAAACAAATCAGTGGTAGACAAAATTTTGTATAAATATTTGTGTACAAGTATTTGTATGTTAACAATAAGTAAATTAAAATGAAGATGTTGACAAGGAGCAATATATATTGTATTAGCTATTATCCAATAGAATGCTGAATGTGATTTACAATATGTATAGTCCAAGATATACTAGCAGAATATGCAATGAGTGTCAAAACAAAAATATTCTGTTACTAGGAAGCATATATATATATATATATATATTGGAACTAGGTAAATTATTTCTGGAATCTCTCCCACGGGAATTCGTACTCATGACCACTCGGGCCGCATGCATCTCTCTCTTAACCACTAGGCTAGAGGTCATCTGGTCTCTCTCTCTCTCTCTCTCTCTCTCTCTCTCTCTCTCTCTCTATATATATATATATATATATATATATATATATATATATATATATAAAATATATATATATATATATATATATATATATATATATATATATATATATATATATATATATACTTTAAGTCATCTAATCTTAACCATTGGTAAATCAGCGGTTAAGATTAGATGACTTAAAGCACCATCCAACGGTGTAAATAGGAAAATATTTGGGAATGCAAAAAGTGCGGAAATGCCTATCCTTTCTCATATATATATATATATATATATATATATATATATATATATATATATATATATATATATATATATATAATGGTAAGGACAAAAGTGTTTTGTTTTTTTTCTAAATGATGACAACTGTTAACAAACGTATCATAAAAGTTGTCAAGAGTAGCTTTTCTAATATGGTGAATATTCGATTAACAGTAGCAAAATGCTAAGAAGATTTCCGTAAGGATATTGTTAAGGCTAAGAGAATCTGCTCACAAAATAGACGGTAACAAATTTATCAAATACAGTTTCAGAATCCAACTTTTAGTTTGTGGCTAGGAGGCTGATTTCTTGACAACTACAATGCCGGCCAACAAGCAAATATATGAAGTTTGTAGATAATAAATTAAGGAAATTATCTAATGAATATGTGACAACAAGACTAATATATATATATTTGAACAAGTCTAATATATATATTGCCAAATAAAGTAAAGTTTGTTCAAAAGATTTAATGTATTGCAAATATTATATAATATAAAGCACAGTGGATTTTTGGTCCTATCCATGTGCTTTGGTTCAACGATGATGAAAGGACTAAATTGTTCCTCTCTATAAGAGAGGAGGAGGTCCCATGTTGGGTGCGGAGCAACCGGTTGTTCCAACGGTACCCCCACCTCCAGCTCCACTTGCACCACCCCTCCCTCCGCCGCCTCCGCTCCATCCTCGTCCACACCGTCGTCGTCAGTCTCTTCCGCAACCACTTCGTCGCAAGCAGCCTCCTCCACCGCGCCGCTGACGCCGACCCTTCCTTCGCCGTCTCCCTCTTCTTCGCCGTGACCAACCCCAACCTCAACCCCTTCTCCTTCAACACCGCCATCGCCATCTCCGCCGACCCACTCTCCATCTCCTACCAAATGCTCCGCCGCCACGTCCCTCCCGACTCCCACACCTTCTCTTCCTTGCTCAACACCACCACCACCGCCGCCACCAGGTCGCTCCACGCACATGCCCTCCTCCTCGGATTCCGGCCCAACCCCTTCGTTTAGACCGTCCTGCTCACCGCCTACTCCCGACGCGGCTCCGCCGACCACGTCCTGCGGGTGTTCGACGAAATGTCGCATAGGGACGTCGTCTCCTGGACCGCCGCCGTCTCGGGCCTCGCCGCCCTCGCACGCCCCGCCACAGTCCTGCGCGTCTTCGCCTTCATGAGGCCTCACGCCGCCCCAAACGCCGCCACCGTGGTCTTTGCCGTGTCCGCCTCCGCCGAGCTTGGGTCCCTGGCGCTGGCCCGGTGCCTGCACGCCTACGTCGAGAAGGCCGGGTTCAGAGGCCGCGTCTCCATCCGGAACTCCCTGGCGCTGGTCCGGTGCCTGCACGCCTACGTCGAGAAGACCGCATTCGTATCCGTACCATTATGGCACGGGTTATCCACCAGTGAATATATAGGCAACATAAGCTTTTGGTAGTAGTAAGTAATATATTAAGTTTAAAAATATGTTAACAGAAAGCTTCGCAGATGGGCTTTATCAGAAGCTTTGCAAATTGATTTTAACAAAAGCTTTGCAATTGGATTTTAAAAATATGTTAACAGTAAGTTATATTTTTTTCTATGCTTAAAAACAACCAAATAAGTAACACTATGCATAAAATGTTAACAGTACAAGATTTTCTTATTAATAATATATGAGAACTATTTGTCAGAGAAAAAAAAATTGTCAGTGACTATACTGTTGGGAAAGAAACGCGGAAACCTTTCCCCAAACCGGAGAGTACCTGCGAGAGGACCGAGCAATACAACGCACGAACCCAAAAACAATCACACAAAAACAATCCACGCAGACACAGAGAATTTTTGACGTGGAAACCCTTGCGGGAAAAAAACCACGGGACGATCGGAGTCCAACCCTGAGAAGCCTCCACTAATGGAATAGAAGAATTACACCCTCTACAAACTCCTCCCGATCCAAATCGGATCCCCACAACACTCAGAGATAAGAACAATGATTACAAGGCTACGAAGAGCGATAACGACGAGTAGAGATTACCCGAACACGATCTCCTTCGAATAGCGACCTTCAATCCTCCGTCTTCTTCTCCGAAGTTGTAATGGCACTCTTGCCTCCTTCTCTCTCAAACTTGTGTTGCCCAATGCGTTTCATTTTGAATTAGGGTTGGGAAATCCCAATATAACTCCCTAATCCCGCAGCCAACCTGGACCGTTGGATTAGATCCAATGATGAAAACTCATCCAGAATCCCGCTTCAGCCCCCGACGACACAGAGTTCGGCCAGAATTCTGTGTGGGGCAACCAGCACCTACTGGCCAAACCCTGGAACGGCCAGACCGAGTTCGGCCCGAACTCGGATCCCCTGCTTCCAGCAGCTCCAGCAGCAGCAGCAACTCCGTCGCCTACTTCCCGAGCTTCTCCGACATCGGACGGCGCTCGTCGCACTCCGAGGTCTTCTCCACATAGGTTGGAAACCCCACCCACTCCAACATATACGTTATAATTTTTAGAGACAGTAAAAAAGTTTTGTTAACAGTAAAGAATTTGGTAAAAAAAAAAATATTAAATGGTTTGCTTTGGTCTAAATTCCAAAAATGTAGAGAGGCCATGGCTTGACTTGACCCCAAGAAAAAGAGAGATGGTGGATAGAAAGATCCAAAACTCACCGGCCATGGATATGGACTGGAGACAAACGGTGCATCACTCCTCTATTAAATGAGATTGGAGAGAAGATAATTGATGTATAAGGACTGGAGACAAACGGTGGATCACTCCTCTATTAAATGATTTGTGCACCACATCCTTCAATATCTCTATTCAGTCGCGTTTTGATTGGAGAGTTAATTTGCTATAAGAAGAGAGTCACCCAATCACTACTACTCAATCCACCCAACCAACAGCAAAATATATATATAAAATAAAGGCTACATATATACAGGCAGATACATGGCATTTCTATTCGCAGGCAACAAATGCCTGCTCTTCCTGGTGGTGCCGCTGCATGCATTTCTTCTATTCTCAGCAACATCTGCTGCCATCGCAGCAGCACTGGACAACTCCACCGACCTCTCATCCCTCCTCGCTTTCAAAGCCGCCAGCACTAGTGGTGGTGATGCTTCTTCCGACAACATCATCACAGCAAACTGGACCACGGACGCCCCCTTCTGCACCTGGGTCGGCGTCGGCTGCAGCCGGCGTCGTCCGAGGGTCGTCTCCCTCAACCTCAGCAGCTTCTCCTTGCAAGGCACCATCTCTCCCCACCTTTCCAACCTCTCCTTCCTCTCTTCTCTCGACCTCTTCAACAACGCCCTCTCCGGCACCATTCCCGACACCCTGGGCCGGCTTCCCCGGCTCGCAACGCTCATTCTCCACCGAAACCTCCTCTCCGGTCCAATCCCTCCATCACTATTCAACATGTCTTCGCTCGTGCGAATTGGCTTGTCATTTAACAACCTCTCCGGCTCTCTCCCCACACTCGTAATGCTCCCACGCATAGAATACATATCAATCACGGACAACCTGCTTACTGGCCACATCCCAACTGACCTTGTCCGATGTTCGACACTTCAACGAATTTACCTCGGTACAAATAGGTTAACCGGAAGTGTACCATCCTCGCTCGGGAACCTGTCAGAGCTTGTGGATATGACCCTGGGAGGAAATCAATTCACCGGAGTCATCCCGGCTTCATTAGGCAACCTCACGAAGCTTCAGTACCTATTTCTGGGCATTAATGACTTGGAAGGGGAAATTCCCAAGGAGATTGGGAATCTAGTGAATCTCCAAAAGCTTTACTTGCATAAGAATGCTATTGCTGGTTCGATACCAATTTCATTATGGAATGCTTCCAATATGATCCATCTCGAAGTTTCTGCTAACAATCTCACCGGGCCGGTGCCTGCTACACTTGGCAAGTCAATGCCATTCCTTCAGTTCTTGGGCATGTCAGATAATGCTCTATCAGGAGGGCTGGATTTCATCGCATCTCTTACCAACTGTAGGGATCTAAATGTTTTTGAAGTGGTGGGTAATCAATTCGAAGGTGCTCTTCCGGAGTATGCCTATGGAAATCTATCGATGAATCTTCAATATTTTGCAGTTTCCAATAACAACATCAGCGAAAGAATCCCTACAGGACTAGGGAATTTGAGCAGCATGATATCTCTAGCTCTGGATTTTAACGAGCTGAGGGGAACGATTCCTATGACACTTTGGACGTTGAAGAAGCTCCAGGTGATGTATCTGGGTTTTACTAGGCTTACAGGATCGATACCATCCGATATCGGCCAAATGACAAACTTGGCTACAATATCCTTTGTAGAGAATGAATTCTCTGGACAGATACCAGATTCGGTGGGTAACGTTAGTGGGCTACAAATCCTCGAATTAGCTGAGAACAAGTTATCATCATCCATTCCCTCGAGCTTATGGAGCCTACAAGGACTTGTTCATTTGAACCTATTTCAAAATAGATTTGAGGGTTTACTTCCTCCACAGGTGGCCAAATTGAAGGTCATAGACTCTATCAGCCTACGGAGTAATCGGCTGTCAAGTAACATCTTTAGTGCTCTTGGAGAACTCCAAAGTATTACACATTTAGATCTTTCAAATAATTCGTTCCATGGCCAAATTCCTCAGCAGCTCGGTAGATTATTCAATGTGGAATATCTAAATCTTTCGCATAATTTTCTCTCTGGTGTCATACCCAAGTCCTTCTCAAACCTATCCTACGTTAGTAGTCTAGACCTCTCCTTCAACATGTTGGAAGGAGAAATACCAGAGGGAAAAGCATTCTCAAATGTCAGCACCACAAATTTGATAGAAAATCGAGCACTATGCGGAGCACCTCAATTACAATTTCCACCTTGCCCTACAAAATTCACGACATCTACTTCAAGTGCAAAACTACGATTGCTCAAATATGTCCTCCCATCTGTAGCTTCTGTCTTGGTGTTTCTCGCTTGCTTCGCTCTGTTCGTAAAAAAATTTATGAGGAAGAAGGCCAAGGCCTCATCTGAGGAGGAGTCACCATGTTTGAATTACCATAGACGGATTCCATACTTCGAGCTGGTTCGTGCGACCGACAACTTCAACGAAGCCAACTTAATAGGAAGGGGCAGCATTGGCAAGGTATATAAAGGAAGCCTAGATGACGGGTTGCTCGTTGCAGTGAAAGTCTTGAATTTAGAAGTTGAAGGAGCTTCAAGGAGTTTTGATGTAGAATGTCGTACTTTAGGCCAGGTTCGCCACAGAAATCTTGTAAAGATCATCAGTACTTGTTCAAACTTGGAGTTCAAGGCATTGGTTCTCGAGTTCATGCCAAATCAAAGTCTGGACAAGTGGTTGTACTCTGAAAACCAATGCTTGACCCTACTCCAAAGGATAAACATAATGTTGGATGTGTCCTTGGGCTTAGATTACCTTCATCACCAACATCCTCATGTCATTGTACATTGTGATCTGAAGCCTAGCAACATTCTGTTGGACGAAAACATGGTCGCAAAAATAAGCGACTTTGGCATTGCCAAACTGATGTTCGTTGACAACAACTCTACAACGCCGACTATCAACATAGGCACCGTCGGCTATATGGCTCCAGGTACTTTTCATTATTTTCCAATAATAACGTGTGCTAATTTATTATGTTGCTAACTACAATCTGTGCAACAGAGTATGGGTCAACTGGAGGAGTTACAATAAGGGGAGATGTCTACAGCTTTGGGATTCTACTGCTTGAATTAGTTACGGGAAAGAAGCCAGTCGGCACAATGTTCAGTGGAGAACTAAATCTGAGGCAATGGGTATGCAATGCATATCCCACTGCTGTGATGGAGATTGTAGATAGCAATATCCTTAGAACCGAGTTTACCAACATGCAGCAACATTCAGATGGAGCGAACATTTTCCATAGATGCCTCTATTCTATCATAGAGGTGGGCTTACATTGTTCGAAGGACTTGCCAAACAAAAGACTTCTGATGAGAGATGTTGTCCCCAAGTTGCAAGAGATCAAAAATGGAGTACTTGTCAACTAAAAGGAAGCCTCAAGTTGTGCACAGCAAAAATCGGTGTCATATCCATGACACATGCATCATGTTGGACAAATAGTGTGGCATGACAAAAATATGTGTTACTGTGTTGGTGTATGATATATGTGTCGTATCTTGTTCGTGCCTACCCAAAATATGTGTTACTGTGTTGGTGTATCTATCATATGTGTGGCATGACAAAAATATGTGTTACTGGATGAAATACTTTAAAATAGGCATCTTAGGTTGGTACACTAGCAGTTAAAAATTAAAATTCACATGCCATAAACTTTTGCTTACTTTCTGGTACTTTTGCTTGGGTTTTTAACTACTTGATTTCTAACTTAACGATGGAAGATGAGTACTGAAAGAGAAATAATGGAAATGATCAATACGTGTTCGACAATAGATGCTTTTGCTTCTTTGAAGGATCTCACACACAAATAACCTTACAACATCAAAAATTCGGCACAAATTTAGCAACGAGTCCCAGGTTGGTACACTAGCAGTTTATAGTTAAACTCCTTGTTTGCATGCCATGAGGATTTAGTCCTTTTGCTTTGAGAACTTTTTGCTTACTTTTGAGAACTTTAAACCAAAGCACTTAATCTATTAGGTTTCTAACTATTCCATGTAGAAGATGAGTACTTGAGCAATTCAAATAAAATAGTTATGGACGAAAATAGTATTTGAAACTGAATGAGTTGTGTTCTCTTTATTTATTGCATCTGGTAAGGCAAAATCAGAGAAGAAATAAAAAACCGAATCAAAACAACAACAAAAGCAACAGCATTACTCATAAATGGCTGTCAAGGAAAGACAACCCCCAAAACAAGAAGAACCAAAACAAAAGCAACAACATTCTTAGTGTATATATTGGTTTAAAATTTTACAAAAAATTAGATAGTTTAAAGATCTAATATGTATGATCAAAATAAACCGATACAATTACTGTTATTTCAAAAATACATATTCAGTTACTGTTATTTCAAAAATATTTGTAAATGGTTAAAAGAGCATGAATCTTGATGTAATTTTTTATAACATTTTTTGCATGCACTCCGAAAATTATACTGTAACTTGCAGCAATTATTGTGTAAACGACTATATTGCCGGTCCATACCGAGTGACCCCTATCAATTTGAACAAAACGCATATGACTAGAGGTCTCCAACCTTTTTTAGTCAACTAAGCTGACAATAAAGTTTCTCACATTAATCAGACTAAGCAGTGTTCGCACATATTTTGGTGCGTCGTGATCCCCCCTCTTTTCTTTTTTAAATGGAAATGCGGTTTTCTTACGCATCCGACGAGTAAATCGTGCGTTATTTCGGACTTCTTTGGCTTCACCGATTTTTGGAAATGGTGTGATCCCAACCGAAATTAATCACATATATGGACTGCAAAACATTGATAAAGAACCAAACAATCATTACCTATTTACCGAAAACTAAAACTAAGACTTGAAATCACTAGTGACAAATGTGCTCACTATTATCTATTTTTTATAATGGTAGAAATAAATGTATGGGTCTTGTCTAAAGCTCCATATTTGTATATTGTTTTACCTGTATTTTGGTTTTATGTCCACTTATACGCATTTAGAGGAGTGTACTAGTCGATGTTGGTTATGGTTTCTTTGCACTAATGTTTGTTAACACTCTTGAGACTGTTGGAGAAAAAAATTGATGACTTCATTCATTGCTTTATACCCAAATCCTAACGTCAGTCATTTGCAAGACTAGCCCAAACCTTAATTTTCATATATATGTGAGACCCAAAAACTAAATAACAATTTATCAATTGATGATTGATGATGACGATCTTGATATTCTTTATCTTGTTGCTAGAATTTTTTAGTAATTCGATTTGATCTTACATTTGCTGGATGGGACTAGGAGGATAATCAAGGGAAGCTTCATGGAGGCCAAGGACCTGAAATATTTATGCTTTATTGACCAACTGGTATGTATGTAAAAAAAAAAATTAGAGTGGATGAGATTTAGTTCAATAGTCGAACTCTAGTATGTTTTTGGAACTATTTTGGAAAAATAAGTAAGAAGATGATAGTATGTAGTTCTAAGACTAGACCGTATATTTTTTATTTTTTTTTAGTATGTAGTTCTAAGACTAGACTGTATATATATGGATTGAATATGAATGTTTTAAGAGTTCCTTAAAATAATATTTGAATATATATTTATTTAATTTGAGATGGATTATTTCAAAAACAATTGAGCAGAAATCAAGTAGTATTGGAAATAATTAGAAACTACTTAATTACTATTTTTATAACGCTTTGAAAAATGTATTATAAATGTACTGCATTTATAATACTTTAAAAAATAAGTGTTATATATATATATATATATATATATATATATATATATATATATATATATATATATATGTGTGTGTGTGTGTGTGTGTGTGTGTGTGTGTGTGTGTGTATATATATATAACACATTAAAAAATAAGTGTTATATGTGCGTCCCATTTATAACACTTAAAAATACTTATTACAGATATACACAAAATTTATATTTAATGCTTTTTAACCGTCATAAAAATGTTTATGACGGCTAAAAACCGTCATAAATGACATTTTATAACATTTTTTTGTAAGTCCACAGCCGTCATGAAAACCAATGTTATAAATATTTACCAAAATCGTTATAAATGCTCTCTCCTTATATAACATTTTGTTTCTAGAAAATGTTATAAATAATATAACTATATATGACAGAAAATTTTTGAATCACTATAAATATATCCATATATATATAATGCATTTATTTCGAACCGTTATAAGTAGGAATTATATATATAACGTTTTCAAACTGTTCTGGAAGTCACACATATATAATCACCTGTCAAAGCGTTATAAAAAGTACACACATATATATCACCTGTCAAAGCGTTATAAAAAGCAATAATTAATATTGACCATTTCCAAAACATTCATTTCGAATCAGACAACATAAATTATGAAATTTAACAAACATTTGAAGCATTCATTTTGAATTAAAATATCGCATTCCAATTGTATATAATATCACCATCTTAGTTACATTTTTTTACAAAAATGTATCCACATATATGTATATATATCTTAATGTTATCACCATCTAGTTACATTTTGTACAAAAGTATATTCACATATATGTATATATACATCTTAATGTTTCCTTCTAGATGAATGTCTTTGTTATCTCCAATGCTTTGTTGAATGATTTAACTAAATTTGGCCCAATATCTAGACCCAATCAACCATCATTGCAGATGCTGGCACGACCTCAAAAAGGGTCAAGAAGAACCATGAAAATCATTACATCAAGTATCAACTCCTAATTAATGCAGATATGTGACAAGATATATTAAGAATAACATTGATAGCAAACAAATACAGCGCTAACGTAAGAGAAGAAATATACATAACGCAGCTAAGCTGCAAAGATATCTTACGGAAAGAATAGGTAGAAAATGAATGATGATTTTGGAAATATTTGAGGAAACATCATCCAGCACACTGGCCGTAGAAAAAATTTAGGCACCAAGAGTATCAGTTAAAACCATAGACCCACAAGAGGACAGTAAAAGATGAATCTTAATCGCTCCATTTTCAGGCAGTAGCACCACAAGAAACACTTTGTCAGCCTTTTATATCCTCAGCAATGCAGAACTAGATTTTGCAATTTACTTGTGTGAAATTACTTATAGGATACATAAGAAGACTGAATGTACCTTAAAATATCAAAATGTCTGGGTAACTAATATGAGCTGATACAGGTACAACCCACCATTGAAGTATCCGACAAGACAGTTCTTGCTTCTTGCATTGAAGGAAATATCCGTTCATACAGAGAAAATTGGAAAGAATAGAATATAAGAAGATTTCAACTATATAATGTACAGTTCTTTACAGTAACATCTATTGTTTCTAAGGAGTGATTGGCCAACTGGCAAATAGTTACGTATTGGTAAGACTTTGTGATCCTATGGTTATCAGCAATAAAGTCTAATCTTTAAATAGCCTTATAAATGAACCTAATCTACTAAAATTTACAAAGGCTGCTGCCATATAGTGCTGCCTCATTTCAAGATCCAGGAAGTATGTTATGGAAATGATATGTATTAAGCAAATTGTATCAAGTTGCACATTCTAAATTGACACTGATCAGAAATATCCAATATATGCTTTCAAAATATCAATCACAAGAGTCCACCAGAAGAACGACAATATTGTTTATATCTGCAATCACTTACGATTTAGTCATTGAAATTACTCCTTATAGAACTGTGAAGTGCCACGAAGAACTGAAAGCAGCACAAACAACAAACCAAACACTACACCAGGTTATTACCGTGACAAATAATTATTGTCACGGTAATAACCGTGACTAATCAGGTGTTACTAATTTTTGTTACACTTTTTGTCACAGTTATTACCGTGACAACAAACAATTTTTGTAACAGTTTTTGTCACAGTAATAAATGTGACAAAGTTAAATTTCGTCACGATAATAACAATTGTGAATACTAATTTTGTAACACTTTAAATTGTGACAACCAAAATCTTTGTGACAGTAATAGATGTTACGAGACCAATTCTTGTCACTGTTTAATCCGTGACGGATGAAAACTGTCACGGATGTAACCATTACAAATTATCAATTTTACTAATTTGTAACACTTATTTTTCAAGTTTTGTCACGACTACAAATCATAATTTTTTTTTTACAAAAACTAGAATGTTGATAGTTGCAAACCATAACCTCGCAATATATATATACATACAATACAAGAAAACAAATAATACACTAACACAGTAAAAAATCCTGTGTTTCAGAAATTACCAATATAAAATGGGATAAAATCATCCAACAATATTTGTACAAACAATGATTCTATATTGAAAAAAAAAAATCAGAAGAATCACCAATACAATGTTGAACGCATCAAACTATTAAAGAATATATAATGCATTCCTAGGTATCACAAATAAGAGCGTTGATTAATTCATAAACTTTTGCAAAAATGGTGCTCCAAAAATTCAAACTTCACTTGTCGTAGATAAACCATCCCAAGGCCATACAAGGAATTATAGTGCCTCTCATCCACTTCCATGTGCACTTCGGTAACTTTACTACATTATCAAAATCCTCCAAAATAACTTACCTGTAAAAGGAAAGACACAGAAAGAATCTAAGCACACTGTCTTGTTGCAGCAATATGAAGAAAACTAAACTCGAGAACAATAATATTTTATTAGAAAAAGAACTCTCTCCCAAACAAACCAACCAAAATGTGCAAACATGTAGAAGTAACAATCATTCAGTTTTAAAAAATAATTAAGTGTTCTGGGCATTTAAAAAAATATAAGAAAAACAAATATTGGGTGAAAGCAACTTACATTAGTACTTCATTTGGCTGCCAAACAATCTAAAGGTCGAGAGCATAGCATTTTTCTTATGAACAAATATTATAGAACTATAATTGAATGCTCTCCTTTTATCACATGCAGAATATTCCTAATATATTATCACATGCACATTTATATCAAATCAAACTATTCTACTGAAATCCAAATTCAGTCGGTAATTACTTGACTATTGATGGTTCAAACTACTTCAACAGTTCACATTAAAAGGCATATACTCAAATATTTTCATCAGTAAAGAGATTATCTCACCCCATTCATTAAACATCTCACGAGCAGTAGCCAGTTGTTTACTAGGGTGACATAATTTATTTTCCAGAAAAATACATAAAATTTCGGCACTCAAAGCCTTCAACTTTATAAAAGTAGAAACAATAGAAAATTATCTCATCTTTAAATAAAATATTGATATGAATCCAGACCGATTTTGCCTCCTTGTATTCAATTACCGCATTGTGAAACGAAAAGGCAAGCTGGGTATGGGGGGCCAACTCCGACACAATGAAATGGCTGCATAGATGATGGAATCAAAATATTTGGCACCACTGCTAGCTATGTAAAAGAGTATCAACAACAATATTGTAGAAAATAATAGTTAGATGATTTTATTGATGGACTACTTTACTACTTATAGGGAGTCTAGCTCCTCTACATATAACATATTCCGATGTGGGACTAAAAGTCCCTTATTGATTCTCAACACTCCCCCTCAAGATGGGCGATAGATATTGATCATCCCCATCTTGTTACATAGCTTTGACAGACTTAATGAACTAAGCCCTTAGTCAGACAGTCTGCGACTTGTTCTTCTGAGCGGACATGGTCAATCTTCAGTATCCCATGTTCCAGCTTCTCCTTGATGAAGAATCGATCAATCTCGATGTGCTTCGTTCTGTCATGCTGAACTGGATTGTTAGCTATACTTATTGCAGCTTGACTATCGCTCAAAAGACGCAATAGTGCTCCCTTATCCAGCTGCAACTCTGTCAGCAATGCTTTCACCCACAGCAACTCTGACACTCCCAGAGCCATTGCTCTGTATTCTGCTTCAGCTGTCGACCGTGCTACCACTGACTGTTTCTTGCTTCTCCATGAGACCAGATTTCCTCCTACAAAAACACAGTATCCCGTGGTAGACCTTCTGTCGTCTATGCAGCTCGCCCAGTCTGCATCACAGTATCCCTCAACTTCTATGCGTCCATTCTTCTTGAACCATAGCCCCTTTCCCGGCGTTCCTTTCAGATATCTCAAGATCTGAAATACTGCTTCCATATGACCCTTTCTTGGATCATGCATGTAGCGATTCACTACACTTACCGCAAATGAGATATCAGGGCGAGTGTGTCCCAGATAAATCAATCTCCCTACAAGTCGTTGATATCTTTCACGATCAACTGGCTCTCCTGCTTCTGCTCCCAACTTGCACTTCTGGTCAATTGGAATGACTGCTGCTTTGCATCCCAGCATCCCTGTCTCCTTCAGCAGATCTAGTGTGTATTTTCTCTGTGAGAGAATAATTCCTTGTTCGCCTTCACACACCTCGATACCTATAAAGTACCTCATCGCTCCTAAATCCTTCACTTCAAACTCCTTCGCGAGTTTTGACTTCAGCTGAGTGATCTCGACTTCATCATCACCTGTGATCACTATATCATCCACATATACAGCCAGTATAGTGATGTGGCCTCTTACATGCTGGAGAAAGACCGTATGATCTGCATTTGTTTGACGGTATCCCATGCCTGTAACAGCCTTTCTGAATCTGTCAAACCAGGCTCGAGGAGATTGCTTGAGCCCGTATAGCGACTTCTTCAGTTTACACACCTTTCCTTGCGACGTCCCTCCGTTTGATTCCGTCGCGTAGCACCCTGGCGGGAGCTCCATGTATACTTCTTCTTGCAGGTTCCCATGAAGAAAGGCATTCTTCACATCCAGTTGGTACAGCTTCCACCCATAGTTCGCTGAAATGGAGACCAGAGTTATCACGGTGCTCATTTTTGCTACTGGGGCAAACGTCTCATCATAGTCTATTCCATATGACTGTGTGAATCCTTTTGCAACCAACCTCGCCTTGTATCGCTCTACTTTTCCTTTTGGCGTCTCTTTCACTGTGTACACCCATTTGCATCCCACAGCTTTCTTCCCTTTGGGTAATGGAACCAGCTCCCATGTCTTATTTTTCTCCAGTGTCCCAAGTTCTTCCATCATTGCAGCTTTCCACCTTGGATCTTTCTTTGCTTCCTGCCAACACTTGGGCAACGAAGTAGAGTCTAACGATGCAATGAAGGCTCGATAATTCGAGAAAATGTTAGAATAAGACAAGAAGTTGGCAATGTCATGTTCGTAATCATCAAAACGAGCAGGAGCCTTACCCGCATTGATGCGAGAAGATCTCCTTAAGGGAACAATAGGTGATGGAGAGATCATACCATCCGAGTCGGAGAGATCCGCATCAGAATCCGAGTGATTCAGTGCGGGGACAACATCTTCAGGAGTTGGAGCAGGAGTAGACGAGGGACTTGGTACAGTAGGTGTCACGACCCGATCCCAACTAATTGGGTCGAACCGGATCATGCCCAGCCTGCACCGTTGTTGAGACGGCGGCAGTAAGCTGTTCCAATAGCAGGTAACCATACAACAACACTATATTTGTCACAACTCAACATCGAAAAATTGAAACTTTATTATACTTGGAATTTAAATACAAATGGAAAAAATGTTCTGAAATGAAATAACAGAAATAAAAATAACAACAATGCAGAAAAGAAACTATCTATCAGCCGGTTCATCGGCCTCAGTCCCAACGTCCTCCAATGGGGACTCTGGCAGCACTACTGGGTACATAACAGGGTCGTAGTAACTGTTGTACAACAGCTCAGCATCCTCAATATCCCCTAAAAATGTATCTCCAGTCAGGAGGGAGCAAAGTACAATTCATGCTAATTTAAAACAGTTAAAGTAAATAATAGAATCATGCAGTTTTAAACAGTTTTAGAAATGGACAGTTTTCAGCAGTAAAACAGTGTGATTTGAATAGGCAATGAATATGACCGGCTTGGGATGTACAGTAGTATCCTATTGATACGATTTGGCTTATCCCCGTGTGTATGAGGGGTAAGCTAATACAGTTCTAAGTTACAGTTGACTTTGGTCATAATCATTACTCTATTCCCCAGTCCCAATCAGTACAGTAGTCACATTCAGTACTCTCCGAGAGAGTTTCGTGTTTGCATCGTGATTTAAACATGCAGTAAAACGATTATAGAAATAACTGTAAAACTAACACAAACTATACTTGCCTCAAAGGATTTGACTAGAGAGGTAGAAGACTTCGAGACAGGAAATCAGAATCGTCCTCGAATTCCTACATTCGAGAAATTGACTCAGATTCCAGGTTTACCAATCTAGCTACGCTAGTTGAAATCTCTATTTGTGTCCTAATCCAATTTTAATTCTTTATTGAACCAAACACGAAAATACGATTATTTGTGCGTTGATTTAATACGAGGGAAAAAGATCGTTTTAAACTTTTGAATTCGGAAAACTCGTCGATGCCAGATTTTTTATTAAAACTTTGTATTTTTATAATTTATAAGTATAAAAACTAATTTCTTATTTAATGAGAAATACATGATTTTTAATTAATAATAAACTGATAGATTTTAGGTGAGAAAATCTTATTTATTTTTATACGAAAATACTTTTTATCAAATTTATTCGAGCGCTACCAAAAACTCGCAAAAATCAGAAATAACTAAAATCTAAGCTACCAAATACAGTTACAGACCACAGCCAGCTGGACTTATGCCTATTACAATTTATTTACATAAATTAAAATAAGACAAAACTGCCGTTAGTCATAAACTTTAAATATGAATAAAATATGAACAAAATTAAATAGTAGAAATAAAGATAAAATATAGAGTCTCAGATATGGTCCAATCCTCAACTGGGCTAATGCCTCAACGTCCGGGCGAAGCCGGTTTCGTTTGCACTTAGCCGGGGCCCATTGACCGATACGGTCGTCGCCCAAAAGCAAATATCAAATAAAATCCCAAAATCCATTTTAAATTCATTTTTAAAATAATCTGGAATTTACGGAAAAATTCGGCAGCATCTCCTCTGTTTTTGGTCAACCCAAAAACTGGGAAATAGCGCCGATAATTTTTCTTCAAATCCCAAACCAGGGAAACCCAAATATGTATATATATACTAATCCACAACCAATCCACAGAATATTCGGAACGACCCGAATAATTTTCGGAAGTCCGATTCCAACCCAAAACATCACAGAACGCTACCGGAAAAATCCGGAAAGCCAAAACATACCAAAAACCAATTCCCAAAATATTCCGAAAATCCCAAAATAATCAACAGAACCTTTCCGAAGGTTCCGGAAAAATACGACGTCACTAGAACCGAATTCCCAAGGGGAACCGGGGACCATTCTCATCATAGACTGGAATAAAATGAGACGGGACATGGGTTATACCTCAGGTTGCTCGGCTAGAGCTCTCAGATGATAAATAATAGAAAGAATTAGAGATCCGGACAGCAATATAATCCCGGGACAGCGTCCAAACTGAAATCCAGCTCCTGGTCGGGAACAGAAAGTCCCAGAACGCGGATCGGGGCGCTGGAACAGCAGCGGACAGCGGCAACGCTGCCACGGAACAGCGGATCAGGGCGCGGGAGTCGCGGCCAGGGGAGTCGGCCTGACCGGAGGGGCGCGCGACTGCGGAATCCGGCAGGGTCGGCCGGAGGGCAGCGGCCAGGGGGTCGGGCGCGCGAGGAGAGAGGGGCTCGGCCGGAGGGGCTTCGGCCAGAGGGGACGCGAAGGGCGAAGGGGGCTGGATGGTCGGCGGAGGGCGCGGGCTCCGCTGGGGCGCAGCGTCGGGTCGTCGGAGAGAGGGTGCTCGGTCGGAGGTTGGCGCGCCGAGGGAGTCGGGCGCGGGGGAGCTCGGCCACGCGGGGCTCTGGCGTCGGGAAGGGTCGGGGAGTGAGGGGTTGGTGAGAAAGGTTGTGAGGAAGAGGGATTTGAGGAAGAAGGAGTTGGGGGTGAAGTGCTGTGGAGTGAGGGGTTAAGTAAGGATGGGGTTTGAACGTGTGGAGGGAGGGTTTAGTTGCTGTGGAGAGGAGAATAAGGGGGGAGGAAGAATAGGGGAGTAGAGTTGATCGTGTAAGAGAGGAGTGTGCTGGTCCTCATGACCAGCACAAAAAGGAAACTATTATTTTTTAATTATCTTATTATCCAAACCAGGATTTGAAATGGGGAATGGGTTCGGGCTCATGCTCAGGTCTGGGTTCGAACTCGGGTCTGGGTTTGAACTCAAAAATCCATGTTAAATAAATTTTGAAATAATTTTAACACTCAAAAATAATAATAATAATAATAATAATAATAATAGAAATACTAATATTAATTTAATATACAAGAAATGGGTTTCACAATCTTCCCTCCTTAGAAAATTTCGTCCTCGAAATTAAAAGCAAGGTTAGGGATTACCTTAAGTCGCAAACAGGTACGGGTACTGCTCCCGCATATGGTCTTCTCTCTCTCAGGTCGACTCGCCTGGTGAGTTGTGCCGCCACATCACTCTGACTATTGGCGTCACGGTGTTCCTGGTTCTCTTCTCGCCTCGGTCCAATATCGCCACTGGCTTCTCCGGCACTGTGAGGCTAGGTCCAATCTCCAGCTCTGAATGGTCCAAGATATGGCTCGGGTCCGGAATGTAGTATCTCAGCTGCGAGACGTGGAAGACGTTGTGGACGCCTTCGAGACTTGGTGGTAGAGCCACCCGATAAGCCACTTCTCCAATCCTGTTAAGTACTTCAAATGGACCAATGTACCTGGGGCTTAACTTTCCTGCTCTGCCGAAACGGATTGTTCCTCTGGTAGGCGAGATCTTCACAAATACATTGTCGCCTTCTTCAAACTCCAAAGGCCGTCTGCTGCAATCGGCCCAATGCTTATGTCTGTCTTGGGCTATCCGGAGCTTGTCTCTGATCATTCTCACATTCTCTGCTGCTTCGGTCACCATCTCCGGTCCAAGCAACACTCGTTCTCCGACGTCGTCCCAGGCAAGTGGAGTGCGGCAACGACGTCCATAGAGTGCCTCGAATGGTGTCATCCCGATGCTAGCTTGGTAGCTGTTATTGTAAGAGAACTCTACCAAGTGCAAATGGTCTTCCCAAGACCCTCCAAATTCCAGGACGCAGGATCTCAGCATATCTTCTAGCGTCTGGATTGTTCTCTCCGATTGCCCGTCAGTCTGAGGATGGTAGGCGGTGCTGAACTTCAGTTGGGTTCCCAAGCTGTCATGCAAACTCTTCCAAAAGTGAGATGTAAATCTAGTATCTCTGTCAGATACGATACTTACCGGAACTCCATGAATCCGGTAGATGTGCCACATGTACAGTGCTGCCAACTTCTCGGTGGATAAACCAACCTTGAAGGGGATAAAGTGAGCTGACTTCGTCAGTCGGTCCACTATAACCCAGATGGCATCCTTCCCTCCTTGGGATCGAGGCAGTCCCGATACAAAATCCATCGTTATGTGCTCCCATTTCCACTCCGGAATATCAAGCGGCTGCAATAATCCTGTTAGTCACTGTCTGCTAGCTTTAACTTGCTGACAAATTAAACATCTAGCCACATACCTGGATACGTCCTTCTTCATTCCGTACCACCATACTATAGCCCGCATATCCCGGTACATCTTGTTGGCTCCAGGGTGTATGGAATACTGCGACTGGTGCGCTTCTTGCATCAGCTCGTTTCTCAGTTCGCCAGTTGGTACGCAAAGCCTCGTACAATTCTTCAGTGCTCCGTCGCTGGCGATTGAGAATCCTTCGAGTGTTCCCGCCAGCACTTGGTCTCTGAGTTTGCAAAGCGTCTCGTCTTGGAATTGTGTCTCCTTGATCCTGTCCATAAGACTCGAATGCACTTGCAACTGCATCAATGATGATTCCTCTCCTGGTACGATGGCTTCTCTTCCAAGTTTCTTTATCTCCTCCTCGGGCAGTACAATTTCCAATCCAAGCTTCTCCATGTCCTCCAGCAAATGGCGCTCCTTGGTCAAGAACATCGCCATCGGGTATCGACTAAGTGCATCTGCAACAACATTAGCCTTACCCGGATGATACTGCAGGTTGATATCAAAATCCTTCATCAGCTCCAGCCATCGTCTTTGTCTCATGTTCAGCTCCTTCTGAGTGAAAACATATTTCAGACTTTTGTGGTCTGTAAATATTTCCACTCTCTCTCCATACAGGTAATGCTTCCATAGCTTCAAAGCAAATATCACCGCTGCAAGCTCCAAATCATGTGTGTGGTAGTTCTTCTCATGAGTCCGTAATTGTCTAGATGCATAGGCAATTACTTTCCCGTGTTGTTGAAGAACGCAACCCAGTCCTTTTCCGGAAGCATCACTATAGATTGAGAAACTGCCGGTACCTGCGGGTAGCGCAAGTATCGGCGCAGTTGTAAGCCTCTTCTTCAGTTCCTCAAAAGCTGACTGGCAAGCTTCAGACCATATGAATTCCTCATTCTTCCTGGTAAGCTTCGTCATTGGCTCCGCAATCTTGGAGAAATCCTTCACAAACTTCCGGTAGTAGCCAGCTAGTCCCAAGAAGCTCCTGATCTCTGCAACGGAGCTTGGTGCAGTCCACTTCTCAATAGCAGCTATCTTCTTTGGATCCACCAAAATTTCTTTTCCTGTGACAACATGGCCCAAAAATTCCACTTTGTCTAAAAAGAATTCGCATTTGGATAGCTTACCATAGAGCTTCTCTTTCCTCAAGGTACTCAGCACTTTCCTCAGGTGCTCTTCATGCTCTTTCTCAGTCTTCGAGTAGATCAGTATGTCATCGATGAAGACAACAACAAACTGATCCAGGTATTCATGGAAAACCTTGTTCATGAGGTTCATGAATACCGCAGGAGCATTTGTCAGTCCAAATGGCATGACCAAGAATTCAAATTGTCCATACTTGGTGTTGAACGCCGTCTTGGGAATATCCTCCTTCCTGACCTTGATTTGATGGTAGCCTGATCTGAGATCTATCTTTGAAAATACCTTGGCTCCGCTCAGTTGATCAAACAGGTCGTCGATCATGGGCAGGGGGTACTTGTTCTTGATAGTGATATTGTTCAGCGCCCGATAGTCGATGCACATCCGCACGGTTCCATCCTTCTTGGGCACAAACAAAACTGGTGCTCCCCAGGGTGAAGCCCCGTCTCTGATAAATCCCTGTGCCTTCAGCTCGTCGATCTGATCCTTCATCTCCTTAGCCTCCTTTGGGTTGACTCTGTAGCATCCCCGAGAAATAGGGGAAGAGCCGGGTACTAGATCGATGGTGAATTCCACATCTCGATCTGGCGGCAATCCTGGAAGACTATCTGGAAAGCCGTCCATAAATTCTGTTATGATAGGGTGAGGAGGCCCGGGTTCTTCGGTGATTGAGGAGTAGGTGATACTCTTCATATCTTCCGGAGCCCGAGAGATTTCAAACTCCGGTTCTCCTAGTGGGCTAAAGATTACACATCCTCGGTGACAATCTATCAACGCATGCTGTTCACTTAACCAGTCCATCCCTAGGACTACATCATAGTTGGGCAGGGGTATCACTAGTAAAGGTGTTGAGAACTGGTGGCCAGAGATAGTTATGGGACAATTACAAGCCTCAGTGATGGGTATGGGTCTACTACCGGTCATAACTCTACTAATCACCTTGCTAAGTCCCGAATCTATGTGGTGTGCAGACATAAACTTTGATGATATGAAACTATGTGATGCACCCGAATCAAATAATGCTAGAGCAGGATGTGAAAACACATAAATGGAACCTGTGATGACATCAGTGGTGGGTTCCTGCTCTGGTTCCTGCTCATCAGCTGCTAGGGCAAAAGCTCGTCCGGTCTTCTGCTGGTGTTGTCCGAACCGTTGTTGCTGAGTGGGTAAGGGAGCTCTGTGCTGAGTTGCTCCGGTTCGGTAGACTGACGAGGGACAGTCCCTTACTTGGTGGGTGGCAGACCCACAGACTAGGCAGTGTCCTAGCTTCTTCCTGCATATGTTCGACTGGTGTCCTGGCCTCTTGCAAAAATCACAGACAGGGATCTGCCTCTGCGGCGACTTGTCATTAGTCCTCGCCTGATGGTGTTGCTGCTGGTGGTGCGAAGGCCTGTTGTTGTTGTTGTTGGGCCTCTTCTGATTATCCTGGAAGTTGCTAGTTCCAGGATACTCCCTCTTGGATCGAGAAGGCTGGCTCTTCTCCACGTCTTGAGCTCGGATCAGGATCGTCTCATATGTCTTAGCGCCACCTGCGATCACAGGGGTGCGAATCTCTTCTCATAATCCATACCTGAATCGTTCAGCTCGATCCTTGGGGTCAGCTACCAGGTTTTGGGCAAAGCGGCTTAGTCGGCCGAACTCTGCCGCATACTCGCTGACCGTCATGCTTCCCTGCTTCAAGTTCTGGAATTGCCTTTCCATCTCCCGCATTTCAGATGTTGGAAAGGACTTCCTGCGGAACAGCCTCTTGAAGGTGTCCCAGTCGAGCTGCTTGTCCTGGAGTCGAGGTTCATTCTGATACTAGGTGCTCGCCACATCTTGTAGTTGGAGTCCTACATCTTCGGTCTTGAGGTCCTCCGGGAGTCGAGCGACGCTCAAGAGACGCTCCATATGGTCTAGCCATTCATCGGCGTAGATGATACCCTCGGTTCCTTTGAAAGGTCGAGGGTCTTGCTTCTTAAAGCTCTTTATATCTCCAACCTTCATGCAATAATACGCCTCTAATCAAAAGAATGGCCTTAAAGAAATATAACAAACTCCTGAATCATGCTTACCTTGGCAGGTCGTGGCTCTGATGAAGTGGTTCCTCCTCTCTCGAGGGCAGCCATAGCCACGTTGTGGGCATTCTCCATGCCTTCTCTCATAATCGCGGTCTGCTCGCGATGGGCTTCAGCTTGGGCAGCAGTCTGCTCTCGGTGGGCTTCTGCTTGAGCTCTCTGTGCTTCAAGCACTCCTCGTAGCATTCCCATTAGATCAGTGGAATCCACGGGCACTGGTGGAGCAGCGGGTGCGGGCACTACCGCAGGAATCTGCGGCTCAGCCCGGGGAAGTGTCGGTTCCGCCGTTTGCGCTGTGGAAGCGTAAACGGGCCGGGGAGCTGGTGTAGCATGGGGACGGTCTGTCAGCTGCAAGGGAGGTGGGTCCCGGCGTACTGGAGGAGGGGTGTGATCAGTTGATGACACCTCATCGTCAGCAGGGCCGGATCGGTAGTCTTTCCTTTGGCCATAATCTGGAAGGTTTAGGGTACAAACATAAGCAAGGTATCCTACTAGTCTATAATCAATCAAAAATATTTATGTATATAATTCGGTCCTATGTCGTGACAAATCAATGTTCTAGTGTTCTAATTGTTTCTAGGTATGTTTTTCTAAGTTGTTGCCGAAACGACCTGCATGGGCCACCACTAAAAACATGTCAAGACCCGATCCCAACTAATTGGGTCGAACCGGATCATGCCCAGCCTGCACCGTTGTTGAGACGGCGGCAGTAAGCTGTTCCAGTAGCAGGTAACCATACAACAACACTATATTTGTCACAACTCAACATCGGAAAATTGAAACTTTATTAAACTTGGAATTTAAATACAAATGGAAAAAATATTCTGAAATGAAATAACAGAAATGAAAATAACAACAATGCAGAAAAGAAACTATCTATCAGCCGGTTCATCGGCCTCAGTCCCAACGTCCTCCAATGGGGACTCTGGCAGCACTACTGGGTACAGAACAGGGTCGTAGTAACTGCTGTACAACAGCTCAGCATCCTCAATATCCCCTAAAAATGTATCTCCAGTCAGGAGGGAGCAAAGTACAATTCATGCTAATTTAAAACAGTTAAAGTAAATAATAGAATCATGCAGTTTTAAACAGTTTTAGAAATGGACAGTTTTCAGCAGTAAAACAGTGTGATTTGAATAGGCAATGAATATGACCGGCTTGGGATGTACAGTAGTATTCTATTGATACGATTCGGCTTATCCCTGTGTGTATGAGGGGTAAGCTAATACAGTTCTAAGTTACAGTTGGCTTTGGTCATAATCATTACTCTATTCTCCCAGTCCCAATCAGTACAGTAGTCACATTCAGTACTCTCCGAGAGAGTTTCGTGTTTGCATCGTGGTTTAAACATGCAGTAAAACGATTATAGAAATAACTGTAAAACTAACACAAACTATACTTGCCTCAAAGGATTTGGCTGGAGAGGTAGAAGACTTCGAGACAGGAAATCAGAATCGTCCTCGAATTCCTACATTCGAGAAATTGATTCAGATTCCAGGTTTACCAATCTAGCTACGCTAGTTGAAATCTCTATTTGTGTCCTAATCCAATTTTAATTCTTTATTAAACCAAACACGAAAATACGATTATTTGTGCGTTGATTTAATACGAGGGAAAAAGATCGTTTTAAACTTTTGAATTCGGAAAACTCGTCGATGCCAGATTATTTTATTAAAACTTTGTATTTTTATAATTTATAAGTATAAAAACTAATTTCTTATTTAATGAGAAATACATGATTTTTAATTAATAATAAACTGATAGATTTTAGGTGAGAAAATCTTATTTATTTTTATACGAAAATACTTTTTATCAAATTTATTCGAGCGCTACCAAAAACTCGCAAAAATCAGAAATAACTAAAATCTAAGCTACCAAATACAGTTACAGACCACAGCCAGCTGGACTTATGCCCATTACAATTTATTTACATAAATTGAAATAAGACAAAACTGTCGTTAGTCTTAAACTTTAAATATGAATAAAATATGAACAAAATTAAATAGTAAAAATAAAGATAAAATATAGAGTCTCAGATATGGTCCAATCCTCAACTGGGCTAATGCCTCAACGTCCGGGCGAAGCCGGTTTCGTTTGCACTTAGCCGGGGCCCATTGACCGATACGGTCGTCGTCCAAAATCAAATATCAAATAAAATCCCAAAATCCATTTTAAATTCATTTTTAAAATAATCTGGAATTTACGAAAAAATCCGGCAGCATCTCCTCTGTTTTTGGTCAACCCAAAAACTGGGAAATAGCGCCGATAATTTTCCTGCAAATCCCAAACTAGGGAAACCCAAATATGTATATATATATATATACTAATCCACAACCAATCCACAGAATATTCGGAACGACCCGAATAATTTTCGGAAGTCCGATTCCAACCCAAAACATCACAGAACGCTACCGGAAAAATCCGGAAAGCCAAAACATACCAAAAACCGATTCCCGAAATATTTCGGAAATCCCAAAATAATCCACAGAACCTTTCCGAAGGTTCCGGAAAAATACGACGTCACTAGAACCGAATTCCCAAGGGGAACCGGGGACCATTCTCATCATAGACTGGAATAAAACGAGACGGGACAGGGGTTATACCTCAGGTTGCTCGGCTAGAGCTCTCAGATGATAAATAATAGAAAGAATTAGAGATCCGGACAGCAATATAATCCCGGGACAGCGTCCAAACTGAAATCGAGCTCCTGGTCGGGAACAGAAAGTCCCAGAACGCGGATCGGGGCGCTGGGACAGCAGCGGACGGCGGCAACGCTGCCACGGAACAGCGGATCAGGGCGCGGGGGTCGCGGCCAGGGGAGTCGGCCTGACCGGAGGGGCGCGCGGCTGTGGAATCCGGTGGGGTCGGCCGGAGGGCAGCGGCCAGGGGGTCGGGCGCGCGAGGAGAGAGGGGCACGGCCGGAGGGGCTTCGGCCAGAGCGGGCGCGAAGGGCGAAGGGGGCTGGACGGTCGGCGGAGGGCGCGGGCTCCGCTGGGGCGCGGCATCGGGTCGTCGGAGAGAGGGGGCTCGGCCGGAGGTTGGCGCGCCGAGGGAGTCGGGCGCGGGGGAGCTCGACCACGCGGGGCTCTGGCGTCGGGAAGGGTCGGGGAGTGAGGGGTTGGTGAGAAAGGTTATGAGAAAGAGGGATTTGAGGAAGAAGGAGTTGGGGGTGAAGTGCTGTGGAGTGAGGGGTTAAGTAAGGATGGGGTTTGAACGTGTGGAGAGAGGGGTTAGTTGCTGTGGAGAGGAGAATAAGGGGGGAGGAAGAATAGGGGAGTAGAGTTGATCGTGTGGGAGAGGAGTGTGCTGGTCCTCATGACCAGCACAAAAAGGAAACTATTATTTTTTTTAATTATCTTATTATCCAAATCATGATTTGAAATGGGGAATGGGTTCGGGCTCAGGCTCGGGTCTGGGTTTGAACTCAAAAATCCATGTTAAATAAATTTTGAAATAATTTTAACACTCAAAAATAATAATAATAATAATAATAATAATAATAATAATAATAATAATAGAAATACTAATATTAATTTAATATACAAGAAATGGGTTTCACAGTAGGCACAGGGCACGGCATAGGCACAGTACTGGACTTCTGTTGTCTTCTTTTGTAGACTTGGAGCTCCTTTTCCCTTGTCTGCTGCTCCCCCTGCGTAACATATGTATCGTCTTCTTCATTCTCTGTATCTGAGTCACTGTGCTCTCCCCCTTTCGTCCAGTTTTCTACCACCGGACACGGAATCGATCTGACGACTACATTTGGGCTTATTATCTCCCCCTCACATCGAACACCATCTGTGTTAGGTGTGTCACCAAATGCTGAACCTTCATCTGAACCATAGTATGGTTCGAGTTCTCTGAATGTAACGTCCATGCTGACAAACATCTTCCGCTCGACTGGACTACAATAGGCATATCCTTTATGGGTCGCCGTGTAACCGACAAAGACACATTTAACTGCCCTAGGATCCAGTTTGCCAACGCCTGGCCTATTATCTTGGACAAAGCATACACATCCAAAAACTTTTGGTGGAACAGCGTATGTAGTTGCCCCAGTAAGCATCTCCAACGGTGTCTTCCAGTCCAATACTTGAGATGGCATTCTGTTGATGAGATAAGAGGCCGTCAATATAGCCTGTCCCCATAAGTGTTTCGAGACATTCATAGCCAGCATCATCGTCCGTGCGACTTCTAGCAGGTGTCTGTTCTTTCGTTCAGCCACACCATTTTGTGCCGGAGTATAAGCACATGAAGTTTGATGTAGTATTCCATGAGTGGAAAAATACTCAGCAACCCGCTTATTAGTATACTCCGTTCCATTGTCAGACCGAAAACACTTAATTTTAGCGCCATATTGTGTTTCTACCCGTCGATGAAAGTCCCGAAAGGCCTCAAGGACGTCACTTTTATTCTTCATAAGGTAGACCCATGTCACGCGGGTATAACAGTCAATAAAGGTGACGAACCATCGAAAGCCGTTAATTCCGGTTGTAGGGCAAGGGCCCCATACGTCCGAATGTATCATGTCAAAAGCAGCTGAACTCCTATTCCCCGAGCTCACATACGAGCTTCTGGTATGTTTTCCCAACTCACAAGCATCACAAAATAACTTCTCTTTATCAGCTCTTTGATATAAGGACGGATACATTCGACTAATAACTTGAAAAGAGGAATGACCGACACGCTGGTGGTGGAGTAGCAAGTCGGCTTCAACACTGCGACAGGAAGCTTCTGGTGGTGCGGCTGCGACCAAGGATGCCAATGCGTTGTCCAGTCCAGTCCTGTCTAAATACCACAGCCCCTTATGCTATGTGCCAGTCCCAAGTCGTCGTCCTGTCCCCTTCTCCTGAAAAGTCGCCGTAGGAATGTCAAAGGAAACAGTACAGTTAAGATCAAGTATAATGGCACTAATGGATAGAAGATTGACAGGAAAAGATGGAGCATGTAAGACATTGGTTAGAGTGATGGAAGGGGTGCATGCGACAGTGCCTTTACCCACTACAGCGCTGGTGTACCATCAGCGGTCTGAATACTCTCCGGCAATGGTAGGTGAGTATAGTCCTGAAACGCATCACGTGAGCCCGTGACATGGCGAGATGCCCCAGAGTCCATTATCCATCCTGGCTGATGGACAGATGCAAGAGCACGTGCAGGATTACCAGTGCTGGTTTGGGCAAAGCAAGTGACGAGATCCGCCGAGGTAGAAGACGCCCCAGGACTGTCGGCCAAACCCAGCTTTGTGCCTCGCAACTTCTCAATGAACTCCCGCTCAAGCGGGGTTATTTCAGCCAGTTGATTTTCTCCCCCTTCCTCCACCAGATTCGCTTTGTGTCCTCCCCGTCTACCAGCATATCCTCCTCTACCACCACGTCGTCCCCCACGACCACGTCCTCGATCATTAGACTGATTGCGCAAGGGTTTTGGACAAAATCGAATGTAATGTCCGGAGTTACCACAATTGTGGCAAACACCACCCATAGATGGAGGATGATTGAAAGCAGCAAGGGCAGACTTTTCAACCGCGGCTTGCTCCCCCTGGTAGGAGCCCTTGTTGGGCATCAACTTCAGTCGAGCTTCTTCCTGTGTCATGACGGCTATAGCTTCTTCCAAGGTCGGAAGCGTGGGTTGGGATAGGAGGATATTCCGTCTCTGCTCAAATACAGGATGTAGTCCCTTCAGGAATTTCATCATACGCTGCCGGGAAATATAAGCCAGGAACGTCTGGAAATACTTTGCGAATGCCTGTTCGACTTGTGCATCTTCCATCCCAAGGGGATCATAATGATCCAGATCAGACCAGTACTTCTTCAATAGGGCCGCGTACTCAGAGATGGTACGTTTATCTTGGGCCACCCTATCGAGTTCATCCTGCAGTTGAAAGACTCGCATAGGATTGCCGGAGCCGGAGTACATATCTTTTAGAGTTTGCCATATATCAGCATCAGCCTCCATTGCCTCGACGTTGCCCGACACCTGATCGGTTAACGAGGCAGTCAACCACCCAGCCACGACGTTGTTGACAATCTCCCAAACAGCAAACTCCTTGGCGGAGTGATCGGCTGGCGCTTTGGCTTGGCCAGTGACATAGCCAACCAAGCCACGTCCCTTCAGTGTCCGCATCGCCTGCCGCGACCACTTCAAGTAGTTGGACGTTCCTTCCAACTTCGTCCCCAGCTTCTCCAATTTTTCCATTTTGTAAGGTGATGGATCCACATCAGTATGGATCACACGTGGGGTTGCCTCGGTTAATCTTTTTGATAAGATATCATCAACCAAGGCCTTCATCTCTTCGGCCGTCAGTTTGCCACTGATCGAATCCATGGCTTCTTCAACTGTGAACCCTATTCGGCGTCGTTGTCGGCTTCTTTGACGTCGGAGTCGGCAACTTCCCCAACTTCGTCGTCTTCGTCGTCTTCTTTGACGTCACAGACTTTACGAAAGCGCTACTAACTTGGCCAGCACCGGCACGCACATGTAAAGTGAACACGTCAGGACACCAGAGAAGACATGATCAGTCTCTGTAGAGATCCCGATGTGAAGGAATAACAAATAAAACATTTGTTATTTCCAAACGGCGTAAACGAGGATCAGAATGTGCAAATAAAGCATTTAGCAGTCATCTGTCCTCGAAATACGTCCCCTTTTTTTTGGACGGCTATGGTTAGGGTTAGGGTTTGGATGGGGCTGCTAGGGCTAGGGTTCCATGTCAAGAGAGGCTAGGGTTAGAATTTCCATGTCGAGAGAGGGAGAGGGAGGAGGGAGGGCGGGGTACTGCTGGATGGGGGGGCGGGGTGCTGCTGGATGGAGGGGCGGGGTGCGGCAGGGAGGAGGGGGCGGGGTGCTAATGAGAGGGAGGAGGGGGGGGGGGGGGCAGGGTACTGCTGGATGGGGGGGCTTGGTGCGGCTGGATTGGGGAGGGGGGGGGGGGGGGCGGGGTGCTTCAGGGAAGTTGGAGGGGGGGGGGGAGGGCGGTGCTGTAGGGGGGGCCGGGGTGCGACAGATTGCTGGAGGGGGGGCAGGGTACTGCTGGAGGGGAGTCGGCAGCGGTGGGGCAGGAGGCAGCGTGGGGTAGGGGGGCTGGAGCGGGTCGACGGCTTGGGGGGGGGGGGGGGGGGGGGGGGGGGGGGGGTTGGGGAAAATGTTTTTTTTTTTTTTGTGTGTGGAGAGAGAGAGAGAGAGTTATGGCTCTGATACCATGTAGAAAATAATAGTTAGATGATTTTATTGATGGACTACTTCACCACTTATAGGGAGTCTAGCTCCTCTACATATAACATATTCCGATGTGGGACTAAAAGTCCCCTATTGATTCTCAACAAATATTAAGCAACATTAAACATGTCAAAATTATGTATCAAAAGGCTGCATAGACGATGGAATCAAAATATTAGGCACCACTGCTAGCTATGTAAAAGAGTATCAACAACAATATTAAGCAACATTAAACATGTCAAAATTATGTAACAAAAGGCTCAAGATGGATTTGTTGGCTTAGTAGTTTGTGTAAACCACATCTCCATAGAATGTACAGAGGCATTGCCCCTAGACATTGAGAAATAGGTGTCAAAACCATTCTTTCTACCAGCAAATCCATACCGGCTAGGAACGGCACCGAGCATTGCTGTGGTATCTAGCATTTTATCATAGTAGGAAAATGTATTGCTAGAGATCGATGTACTTGATCCCAGCATCATCCATTTGCTTCCAAATTGAAGACCTGTGATCTGCAACAACCTTCTACAAATCCTTGACGCTTCATGTGTTGATATAGTTCCCGTACTTGGTTTATGTAATTTCCTGACTACAAAAACAAGAAGAAATTCACAAATATTGCAAAGACAAAAACACTCTAGGGTGCCAACTACAGTTCTATAAGGTTTGGAGAAATAATTAGTATGCGCACATGGTTATACAATTAGAAAATTAAATATGATACATAATTATTTTTCACAGAATGCTTCATCAAAGTTATAAACAATCTGAAGTAGTGCATTCAATTATAACATATGCTCATTAGATAGGGAAAAAGCACTAAAATTGTCAAACATAAAAATCAAGTAAAAAGACTTCACCTTGATTTGGGACCAGAATCTTGGCTTTAGAGAGAGGGATTCTATTAATCTTGATTTGGGAGCATAATTCTTGGCAAAGAATGCCGGCAGCCCCAAAAGATATATCCCACCACAGTGGTGTTTCCTAAAGGTGTCGAGAAAACCTATAAGACTGAAAGTTTTTCTCAAACGATTACCTTTCTTCTATCGTAAATCCAACACTTCTCTTGTTTTCCTAGGAACTATATTTTACCATACTACCATCATCAGAATATAACATCCATATAAGTCTGTAACGATTAACAGTCCAAAAGGATGAACTTGTTCAGGAAAATAACAGAATGCAATTAACATGCAATTACCAATTTGTGATGATAAAACAACAAGATAAGTAGCTAGAAGTGCCTTGTTCAGGTATCGCTGTATGAACAAATCAATATGCCAAATGGTGAATGCCTCAACAAATCAATATCCCAAATGGTGCACCTAAATAAAAATATGTGTGCATGAGGTGGTGCAGATTTATTCTCATGGTTGTTGTTCCTTCTTAAATCTCCAATACAGTAAAAACACTAAAGATTTCTATCGCAACCTTGTCCAGATATCGCTGTATCAGCCTCTTCCCAGAGCTCAGGAAATGCTTCATTAATGTTATGGATGCTTTCCAGTGCATGATCTGCGCCTTTCACTTTATTGTGAGTACCCAAGAAACTTAATGCGAAAATTGCGATGTCCTTACTGGAACACAAAACCTAATAGATGGAAACTATTTTCAGTTGGTTGACACAATAGTGTGGTCTTGCTTACCTTTTAAGTGTGATCAATGATGTAGATGTTCACACGTCCATGAAATGAACAAGTAGGTTCATGTAGCTCCTACCTACCAACAAGACAGCAACATATAGGCACATGGGTCAATCGAGTGCTTGTTGGCCAGTTAAATCCGAAGACTACAAACTTTAAGCTGTTGTTAGTTGGACAAGGATTTACAGAATCTTGCTTTGACACACACAGAGAGAATGTTGAAGATTTCAGTCTCAACAACAGCCCCCTCATCACTGCCAGATGAATTTGAGGATGTCGAAGATTTTGGTTCATATTTGGTCAATATAATTAACCATGACAACATAAGCATCTATGCAAATACACACCTAAAAAAAGAAAAGAAATCGTATGTCACAAGACTATTGAAGATTAAAATCATGTATCATTTATCTATTAAAGGACAGTATGTACTGGGCTCTATTCTTGCTGTGATGTAGTATCTTATAGATCCACCATAATCAACTTACCTATCTTATCATAAGAAGTTCTTGGACTCTCCAAAGGTACTATTATCTCCTTGTTAAAGATAAAAATAGTGGATAAGTATTAGATATAGACAGAATGGATATAGTTAATTATATATTATTTAGTCATATGAACAGGTCCATGCCAACAAAAAAGTAACGATAAGGAAAATGTAAAGTAGAGAATACACATTATAGAAGAAAAGTTAAAGAAATATTTCAATAATGCATACCTAAAGATTGAGTAGTGTGAATGTCCTAAATTAATTCCTGATTAAATTATCAAGGAGGATCACACTGTTCCACAGCTTTTCAGGCATGGTATGGTTAGGGAATAGGAGAACAATGCTAAAGAACCCATAGAACAGCCCTGTAATGGAAGCCTATTGTAGACAGTAAGGCATATCCTCTTTGTCACCGTCCAACTTTGCAAACCTAGCATAATAATACGAAATTGACGACATAGCTGCAGACAACCATAGTTGCATTAGATTTAGAATGGTAACATAGATGAACGATAAGTATGATGCAGTCGAATATAGAAATGAGAAATAGGCACCGTAACCAAATGATATTTAACAACTCAGTAATATGGAATCTGAGTCTTGTTAAATCATCATCACTTCCATTACCAAGAGAAAAAGAGCAGTAGGAAAAATTTGTAACCCATACCAACTTTTGATTTGTAATTATTCCTACAAGTTCAAACGTCTAGAGCGTTGCTTCAAGATTGATCAACCAGAAATTTGTTTTTTCTTCCTTTCTTTTTTGTGTGTTGGCATATCTCAATCGGCACACCCAACTACAAATCAATCTGCATGACAAAAAACCTAACGTGAAAGAGAGCTCAAAAGTGATGCAAATTGAGACGTTTATAGGTCCATAGTGACATGGTTCCATCTTGAATTTCCATTAATGGTGTCACCGAGATATCTCCTCCTAAACCTCAACGCCCCAATTGAGGGCCATAGTAGGCCCTGTTCCTTGAAACAGAGGAATAGGCAATCGACATAGCACCAAAATCCATGGCGCACAAACATGAATACAAAATGAAAATATGTTTACTATCAGTCCAATCTAGAAAACGACATCCTAGGGTTTCCCAAATATGAATTTTCCCATCTATAGACCTATTGGTGAATTGATTCTCGTCTACGGGGTTAAATTGGACACAAATGACTGAATAATGCATCAGGAAAAAAAAAGAAAAAAAAAACTTAAGAATTGCAAACACTTTTAGAGTTACCAAACACCAATGAAAAGGAAAGAAAGAAACAAGGGAAGCTAAGAAATGAATGAATTGTTACAAACAAAGACTCTGATACAGCTTTCACATCCCACTTGTGAAAGTTGGATGCTATTGTCCATAGATGATGATAAAAGGTACTACATGAATATTTTTCTTAATTAAAGATTTTGTTCGGCAAGTTCTAGCAATATTTAAAAACAAACTTGATCTTCAATATATAATGGATCATAGTCACTCTGACAACAGATCAAAGTTACTCCATCCCCTACTATGAATGAATGGATCATAAACACTCTACATACTATCCCAGTAGTAAGACACCTTCAATGGATGACATCCAATAACAATACTCTCCATCCCCATCAAGTTATACAGATATAAGCCCAAAATCCTGTAGTGCCCAAACTCGATTCGTGTCCATACAAGAGTCGATACCATATCAGTATTCGTGATACATAGATGTCAATTAAGATTGATTATTTCAAAAATGTCCAAATTGAATGTCTGCATTGAATGGTAGGTTAGGGTTAAGAATAAAGCATACCTGCTTGGCCTTGTAGCAATCGACAAGTGCTGCAGGTACTCCTAGCAGCGGAAGCGCTACAGGAGCCGCATCGCCCGTGGTGATACGCAAGTGTAGGTCCCATTGGGAATGGCGATGCTGAGATCGGTAGGGTCGAGAGGTTTTGCTTGAGCTGGGACTTTGGTCTGACATCGTCTACCACGTGTTTTTTTTCCAACAGGAGAAGCTGGTACTAGTAGTAATGGTTGAAGTCGTAGCCGGCAGAGAGAAAAGAACCTCTCAACAGAGTGGCGGCACTCTCAGAGCCTCTTGATCTTGAGGAGAGGATTAGGATGACTCTCCTTTTGCTGGTAAAGGAGCTTCTGGATTTGGGGATTGGGCTCGTCGGCGGTGGAGCTGATGCCGTTGATGATGACTCCCCTCCTCAACCAATGAAAAATAGTGGTGGAGACGGTGGTGGTGGCGGTGGGATTTTTGCTCAGGGAGGAGTGATATCTGAGAATGGTGAAATGTTTTCTCTCACACTTTGCTTCCTTTCTCAACCAGTGAAAAATAGTGCGGGAACCGTGAAAAAATAGTGTGGGAATTGGATGTTTTTTCCTTGCAACACTTTTCTTTGTAACATATTTTACTATGACAAAAACTATAAAAATTAAAAAAGTATAAATTTAGAATTTTAGTAACATATTTTTAATTATTATAATGGTTATTACCGTTACAAGATTGTCACAGTAATAAACTGTAGAAAATAATAGTTGGATTAATTTTATTGATGGACTACTTCACTACTTATAGGGAGTCTAGCTCCTCTACATACTACATATTCCGATGTGGGACTAAAAGTCCCTTATTGATTCTCAACACTCCCCCTCAAGATGGGCGATAGATATTGATCATCCCCATCTTGTTACATAGCTTCGACAGACTTAAGGAACTAAGACCCTTAGTCAGACAGTCTGCAACTTGTTCTTCTGAGCGGACATGGTCAATCTTCAGTATTCCTTGTTCCAGCTTCTCCTTGATAAAGAATCGATCAATCTCGATGTGCTTCGTTCTGTCGTGCTGAACGGGATTGTTAGCTATACTTATTGCAGCTTGACTATCGCTCAGAAGACGCAATGGTGCTCCCTTATCCAGCTGCAACTCTGTCAGCAATGCTTTCACCCACAGCATCTCTGAGACTCCCAGAGCCATTTCTCTGTATTCTGCTTCAGCTGTCGACCGTGCTACCACAGACTGTTTCTTGCTTCTCCATGAGACCAGATTTCCTCCTACAAAAACACAGTATCCCGTGGTAGACCTTCTGTCGTCTATGCAGCTCGCCCAGTCTGCATCACAGTATCCCTCAACTTCTATGCGTCCATTCTTCTTGAACCATAGCCCCTTTCCTGGCGTTCCTTTCAGATACCTCAAGATCTGAAATACTGCTTCCATATGACCCTTTCTTGGGTCATGCATGTAGCGACTCACTACACTTACCGCAAATGAGATATCAGGACGAGTGTGTCCCAGATAAATCAATCTCCCTACAAGTCGTTGATATCTTTCACGATCAACGGGCTCTCCTGCTTCTGCTCCCAACTTGCACTTCTGGTCAATTGGAGTGACCGCTGCTTTGCATCCCAGCATCCCTGTCTCCTTCAGCAGATCTAGTGTGTATTTTCTCTGTGAGAGAACAATTCCTTGTTCGCCTTCACACACCTCGATACCTAGAAAGTACCTCATCGCTCCTAAATCTTTCACTTCAAACTCCTTCGCGAGTTTTGACTTCAGTTTAGTGATCTCGACTTCATCATCACCTGTGATCACTATATCATCCACATATACAGCAAGTATAGTGATGTGGCCTCTTGCATGCTGAAGAAAGACCGTATGATCTGCATTTGTTTGACGGTATCCCATGCCTGTAACAGCCTTTCTGAATCTGTCAAACCAGGCTCGAGGAGATTGCTTGAGCCCGTATAGTGACTTCTTCAGTTTACACACCTTTCCTTGCGACGTCCCTCCGTTTGATTCCGTCGCATAGCACCCAGGCGGGAGCTCCATGTATACTTCTTCTTGCAGGTCCCCATGAAGAAAGGCATTCTTCACATCCAACTGGTACAGCTTCCACCCATAGTTCGCTGCAATGGAGACCAGAGTTCTCACTGTGCTCATTTTTGCTACTGGGGCAAAAGTCTCATCATAGTCTATTCCATATGACTGTGTGAATCCTTTTGCAACCAACCTCGCCTTGTACCGCTCTACTTTTCCTTCTGGCGTCTCTTTCACTGTGTACACCCATTTGCATCCCACAGCTTTCTTCCCTTTGGGTAATGGAACCAGCTCCCATGTCTTATTTTTCTCCAGTGCTCCAAGTTCTTCCATCATTGCAGCTTTCCACCTTGGATCTTTCTTTGCTTCCTGCCAACACTTGGGCAACGAAGTAGAGTCTAACGATGCAATGAAGGCTCGATAATTCGAAGAAATGTTAGAATAAGCCAAGAAGTTGGCAATGTCATGTTCGTAATCATCAAAACGAGCAGGAGCCTTACCCGCATTGATGCGAGAAGATCTCCTTAAGGGAGCAATAGGTGATGGAGAGATCATACCATCCGAGTCGGAGAGATCCGCATCTGAATCCGAGTGATTCAGTGCGGGGACAACATCTTCAGGAGTTGGAGCAGGAGTAGACGAGGGACTTGGTACAGTAGGCACCGGGCATGGCATAGGCACAGTACCCGACTTCTGTTGTCTCCTTCTGTAGACTTGGAGCTCCTTTTCCCTTGTTTGCTGCTCCTCCTGCATAACATATGGATCTTCTTCGTCTTCATTTTCTGTATCTGAGTCACTGTGCTCTCCCCCTTTCGTCCAGTTTTCTACAACCGGACACGGAACCGATCCGACGACCACATTTGGGCTTATTATTGTAGTGCCCCGTCCCGCAAAGTCAATCGGAGGAATCGAAACGCCGACGGCGTTCGGCCTTAGCCTTGCAACGGCTGCTCGGAGACATCGCTCAGGTGGGGTAGTTTCGGTGAACTCTCCTCATCTTTGCCTTCATATAATAAATTGTGTTTTCAACTTGCACAAGTTAGGCTTGATAATAAAAGCTACGCATCCACATAGCTAAGGGAATAATCCCGACGGTTTGAATCGAGTTAGAACATGGAAAACGTCCCACTGTCGGCTTAGAGTTGGTGTACGTCGTGCTTTGAAAATGACACTCGGTCCTTCGTCCCGTGGCTTGGGAGAAGGAAAGTTGGTTTTCGGTGCAAAAGCTGAGAGTTAGCCTAAGTCATAGGCGTCGCCCGCACAAATGCTTGCTAAAGCATGCACGGTCCTGTCCCGCAAGGCTTGGCATAGCCTTTGCTCGTCCCTTGGGTTAAGTTGTAGGCTTGAGTGAGTTAGGCATAGTTATGCCGGTCGACCTAAGTTATTCTACGTGCTGTCCCGCTCATTCTGCGGTTGTCAAGATAAATAGTCCCACGACCCCAAGGCCCGTCATAGGAAGTATGACTTGGGCGATAGCGTTGCGTAGAACACGAGTCGGTTTAAGGCACGAGCCACGGTTGGTTCAGTATGAGAGTTAGCCACGGTCGGTCGGTACTTATGGAAACACGCTATGTTCAAGTTAAGTTGGAAGGCTATGCAGTAGCCGTTCCCTGAGTTCAAAGAATGTTTAGTCTAAGCGATGGTTAGTCGCCGAGAGAAAATATGTCGGGACTATGGTTCAGTCGCCGAGGCAACCCTGGTTTGGGCTCTGCGAATGAAGTGTGAAAAGTGGAAAGAGTAAGGCAAAGGAACTGTGATAATAATGAGACCATGCATTACGTTAAGTCTAGAAGTTAGCGTAGGCGCGTGGTCATGGACAACTTGTCGACAAGGGCGATGGTTTCTTCGAGCGGCAGCCCTGGGCCATGGGCACCGACTCGGCCTAGGAAGAAACAGGTTATAGCCGAGCTGGGTAATAGGCAACGCTGGTAAGGCGATCGGTAAGACGGGGACTTGCATCGGGGCTAGCTACTTGCGTTGCAAGGGTCCCGTATTGCCAGGCTATGTCCAAGATGGCTAGTTAATGCCAGTGACCTTTCATATAGATGTGTCGGCACGGGCGGCAATCCGTGTGCGTGCCCTTTGGATTGAGTTGAGTTAAAAAGTGTATGAAGTTAGTGAACACAATGTCTGGGCCTAAGATTTGTCTACAGCGAGAAGGCGGCGTGCTTCGGCACTAGATGTGGCGTCGAGTGTTAAGTTGATGGCATAGAGTTGCATGAGTTAGGCTTGAGCTATTGCGAGTTAAGTCAAAAAGGGCCGTAGGGCAAGTTGTGTGAAGTTACTTGAGTTATTGGGCACGGCCTCGAAATATGAGGCACGGCCGCGTGGTCATAATACAAGTGTAGGCGAGATTAAGCAAGGAGGCACTGCCTCGGAGATATTGAAGCACGAATCGAGTTATGGCACGACCGAGTCATTACGTCCCAGAGTTTGGCACAAAAGATAAGTATAAGTCGGTGCGTCAACAATGCAAGCACGAGAAAGGTCTAGAGGCAAGGAAATTAGAGTTTTTCGTGTAGCTGCGTCTCTGATTATGGCCGTAAGGCAAACACGACTTGATAGGTTAACGTTGTTGGCACGAGGAGTGGTCTAGAGACAAAGTATGAGTTAACTTGACATTGCAAGCACGGGATGGTTCCGATACACAAGTTGCGCCAAGGCACCGGTCCTAAAACTGATCCTAAGGCAAGAATAGAAAGACAATCGTAAAAGGGTTTATGTTGCACAAAGTAAATGAACGTGTTGGTTTTGTATGGGTGGACGAGAAGCTCACTCCACCAGTACAGTGGTACTGACACCCACACAGTGTTCCATGTGCAGGCACAGGTAGAAGCTCGTGGTGCGGAGTATCGCTTGGATGCGTCGAGGCACGGAGTTCCTTGGCGAGTCGAAGCGTGCGGCCGCATGAAGTGAAGACTTATACAGGACATAATATATGGACATCGCCTTCCGAAGCTTCCGCTGGATTCAAGTATTGTATCGAGAGATGAGAGAGAGCAGAGTGACTTGTAAATGAGAGAAAAGTGAGCACGAGAGACTTGTAATTTGGCCTTGCGCCCACAAATGAAATCTTGTATTCAATATCAATAAAGAGATTTCTTTTGAGTTACTTGTGTTCATGTGTTCTTCTTTAAATTCCGCTGCAATGTATTCAATGTTTCTGCTTGGGACTTCTGTGCGACGACCCCGTCGCCGCCGATGTAATCGGCCGTTATGAAATTGCCTTGCACGGGCGCAATCTAGGCTCGTGCGGCATCACGCCTTAGCGAGGACGATCGCTCCTACGGGAGCGGGGCGTGACAGAATGGTATCAGAGCACGGCTTTACGTCCTTGGACCGTCGATTGAATTCTTTAACTTCGATGTTTCCGCAAAACTCTGTTGCTTCCGCAAGTTGTTATCGTTGGTACGCTCTCTCTCAGATGACCCTCGGCATGTCCATACAATAAGTCTAAATATTTTCGAAAGCTCGTACAAGCGTTCAATCTAACGCATCGGTAGGCCGTTGCCAAATGCGTCGATAGGGCCTTTGTGCCGAACGTTGCAAACTTGACTCGATATAAAACATGTGCTAATGTTAGCAAGTCCTGCGTATGCCCGAATAGTCCTACGTCGACCTTAGCAAGTCGCGTGCATGCCTAATTAGTCCAACGTCGACCCTAGCAATTGAGCGTGCAAATTCGGGATATAGTCCGCACAGGATGGCTATGCACACGGCCTTTTGGCTAAGTTGTGTTTCGCGTCGCGCACCTTGACCCTTGGTGCAAACGAGTTGCGAGCGATATCAAGTATCGTTCGGTCAGGACGGAGATACACTTAGAGTGTCTATCGATAGGAACGCTATCGGACTAACGCTTAGGCGTACACGGAAGATTGATTTGGATTTTGAGGAAATAGTACGAACGACTTAGTGCGTCGGTACGACGCGAGCGACTACGCTAGCGATTCGTCAAACGAATCTGAAGGATGTCTTAGCGAATGACGCGAATGTGATTGAGGACTAGATCGTATGGCTTGAATCCGAGTGGTGTATGTGATAGGTTCGGAGAAGGATAAGAATGAGTGTCGACGACTAGTCGAGTGGCTCGAATCCGAGTGGTGTATGGTTTGACTTGGAAATTGTTCGAGTGAATATTGAGGATTTCGAGTATGTCGGCGAGGCGATGCGATCGCGCAAAGCTTAGAACGCGTCACGCTTAGTTGGTCGTGACTTCGAAGGTCCCGAACGAGTATCTCGTTCGGACAACTTGTGAATGAGCAACGCGAGTTAGAAAACGATTTGGAACGATGAATGAAAATGATTGGTCTTGATCGAGGAAACTTAGAGGATCGTGCGTGCGATATCGGATTGATGCAACTGAATTGTAACTTGAGTTTTGAATAACGATCTTGAAACGAGCTTGAGGAAAAGCGACTGAACTTGATCTTGAGTATCGAGAAAATTGAGGATTTTCCAACTCGGACAATGGCATCAGTCGCACGACTCGAAATTGGTTGCAAAGGAAGATCGTCAGGTTACGCATATCGTCGATGGTATTGAGGCGTATCAAAGATCGATATGCGATAACTCGGGGGCACTCTGACTCGGCGAATGACGGTCGTGCAAATGTCATTGTTCCGCTGGACGCTATACTTGAAATGTTAAAAATATGTCGAAGAAAAGATAGACTTGGCTCGAGGATTTTCTAAGTTGAATGAATGACGATCGAACTTGGCTTAGATGAAAACTGAAACGTTTGGATTTGCTTTGTCGATAACCACAACGTTGACGTTCTTGTCTTATGCGAGCGCTACTCCAGCCTCGCACATGCGTTACGCCGATTAGGGCGATCACTCTGCGTAAGCGCTGATATGGTGATTCATACAGCGGGAGTGGTCGAACTTGCACGGTGCGACAATTTGTGCTTCGACTTGTGGTTTGACACGAAGATAGACTCGAGATTGAATTGGTGTGCTTGTCGATTGAACCTGAGGATTGAGTAGGTCCAATCCGCGTATCGAAAATGAGTTAGTCTAAACTCAAACAAGAGTTACGCCCCGATGAGAATGATTATTCTGCGGGTGCGTTGCATGGTGATTCATGAACCACCGTGGATAATCGGACTCGCGTGAGATTGGGGCACAACGTATTGTCGAGCTAGATGACCTCGTGATCGAATACATGAATTGGTTAGAATTGGTGATTTGAATGGATTCGAATACGCGCAACGAATGCGCTGAGGCGAATAGGTGATCGTGCTTGATGTTTAGAAATCTGAGTGACGCGAGCTTGGGTAGAAAATCCCGTACTACCGACCTTGGTTTGACCCTAGGATTGGGGTCAGTGTTGGCATTATTGTTGGGGAACTATGATTCCAATCCTGACATTGACTTAGCCTCGAAAAGAAATAGCCTAGCGGTTAGGCGAGACGCCCTGTTGCAAGTGTTAGCTAATCGAAAAGATTGATCTTGAGGATTGGAATGCATGGAAATCACGAATATAGGAAACCCTGCTCACGAGACTCGGCTGACATGCATATATTTCAGGGACGCCTGGGTATGTGCACGATGCGACTCGAGTGAGAATGACAATTCTCTATCATGCGGCTTGGCTGAATGCATGTATTTTGGGGACGCTTGGAATGCGTGCACGATCCAGCCAAGTGATACGACGAGTTCAAGCAAGGCTTGAAAGATGGGAGTGTGTCGAGATCTTGAAATCGTGTTAAAGGAAAGATTGATAATAGTACGAGCGTGGCTCGGAATCGAAGGAACGCGTAGGCGAAATGTGTACGATTAAGTCTTGGCCATAGAAATGGTAGGATAGCTTGCCTTCAGGAAAGTCTCGAGGACGAGACTTGTTCTGAGTGGTGTATGTTGTAGTGCCCCGTCCCGCAAAGTCAATCGGAGGAATCGAAACGCCGACGGCGTTCGGCCTTAGCCTTGCAACGGCTGCTCGGAGACATCGCTCAGGTGGGGTAGTTTCGGTGAACTCTCCTCATCTTTGCCTTCATATAATAAATTGTGTTTTCAACTTGCACAAGTTAGGCTTGATAATAAAAGCTATGCATCCACATAGCTAAGGGAATAATCCCGACGGTTTGAATCGAGTTAGAACATGGAAAACGTCCCACTGTCGGCTTAGAGTTGGTGCACGTCGTGCTTTGAAAATGACACTCGGTCCTTCGTCCCGTGGCTTGGGAGAAGGAAAGTTGGTTTTCGGTGCAAAAGCTGAGAGTTAGCCTAAGTCATAGGCGTCGCCCGCACAAATGCTTGCTAAAGCATGCACGGTCCTGTCCCGCAAGGCTTGGCATAGCCTTTGCTCGTCCCTTGGGTTAAGTTGTAGGCTTGAGTGAGTTAGGCATAGTTATGCCGGTCGACCTAAGTTATTCTACGTGCTGTCCCGCTCATTCTGCGGTTGTCAAGATAAATAGTCCCACGACCCCAAGGCCCGTCATAGGAAGTATGACTTGGGCGATAGCGTTGCGTAGAACACGAGTCGGTTTAAGGCACGAGCCACGGTTGGTTCAGTATGAGAGTTAGCCACGGTCGGTCGGTACTTATGGAAACACGCTATGTTCAAGTTAAGTTGGAAGGCTATGCAGTAGCCGTTCCCTGAGTTCAAAGAATGTTTAGTCTAAGCGATGGTTAGTCGCCGAGAGAAAATATGTCGGGACTATGGTTCAGTCGCCGAGGCAACCCTGGTTTGGGCTCTGCGAATGAAGTGTGAAAAGTGGAAAGAGTAAGGCAAAGGAACTGTGATAATAATGAGACCATGCATTACGTTAAGTCTAGAAGTTAGCGTAGGCGCGTGGTCATGGACAACTTGTCGACAAGGGCGATGGTTTCTTCGAGCGGCAGCCCTGGGCCATGGGCACCGACTCGGCCTAGGAAGAAACAGGTTATAGCCGAGCTGGGTAATAGGCAACGCTGGTAAGGCGATCGGTAAGACGGGGACTTGCATCGGGGCTAGCTACTTGCGTTGCAAGGGTCCCGTATTGCCAGGCTATGTCCAAGATGGCTAGTTAATGCCAGTGACCTTTCATATAGATGTGTCGGCACGGGCGGCAATCCGTGTGCGTGCCTTTGGATTGAGTTGAGTTAAAAAGTGTATGAAGTTAGTGAACACAATGTCTGGGCCTAAGATTTGTCTACAGCGAGAAGGCGGCGTGCTTCGGCACTAGATGTGGCGTCGAGTGTTAAGTTGATGGCATAGAGTTGCATGAGTTAGGCTTGAGCTATTGCGAGTTAAGTCAAAAAGGGCCGTAGGGCAAGTTGTGTGAAGTTACTTGAGTTATTGGGCACGGCCTCGAAATATGAGGCACGGCCGCGTGGTCATAATACAAGTGTAGGCGAGATTAAGCAAGGAGGCACTGCCTCGGAGATATTGAAGCACGAATCGAGTTATGGCACGACCGAGTCATTACGTCCCAGAGTTTAGCACAAAAGATAAGTATAAATCGGTGCGTCAACAATGCAAGCACGAGAAAGGTCTAGAGGCAAGGAAATTAGAGTTTTTCGTGTAGCTGCGTCTCTGATTATGGCCGTAAGGCAAACACGACTTGATAGGTTAACGTTGTTGGCACGAGGAGTGGTCTAGAGACAAAGTATGAGTTAACTTGACATTGCAAGCACGGGATGGTTCCGATACACAAGTTGCGCCAAGGCGCCGGTCCTAAAACTGATCCTAAGGCAAGAATAGAAAGACAATCGTAAAAGGGTTTATGTTGCACAAAGTAAATGAACGTGTTGGTTTTGTATGGGTGGGCGAGAAGCTCACTCCACCAGTACAGTGGTACTGACACCCACACAGTGTTCCATGTGCAGGCACAGGTAGAAGCTCGTGGTGCGGAGTATCGCTTGGATGCGTCGAGGCACGGAGTTCCTTGGCGAGTCGAAGCGTGCGGCCGCATGAAGTGAAGACTTATACAGGATATAATATATGGACATCGCCTTCCGAAGCTTCCGCTGGATTCAAGTATTGTATCGAGAGATGAGAGAGAGCAGAGTGACTTGTAAATGAGAGAAAAGTGAGCACGAGAGACTTGTAATTTGGCCTTGCGCCCACAAATGAAATCTTGTATTCAATATCAATAAAGAGATTTCTTTTGAGTTACTTGTGTTCATGTGTTCTTCTTTAAATTCCGCTGCAATGTATTCAATGTTTCTGCTTGGGACTTCTGTGCGACGACCCCGTCGCCGCCGATGTAATCGGCCGTTATGAAATTGCCTTGCACGGGCGCAATCTAGGCTCGTGCGGCATCACGCCTTAGCGAGGACGATCGCTCCTACGGGAGCGGGGCGTGACAATTATCTCCCCCTCACAGCGAACACCATCTGCGTTAGGTGTGTCACCAAATGCTGAACCGTCATCCGAACCATAGTATGGTTCGGATTCTCTGAAAGTAATGTCCATGCTTACAAACATCTTCCGCTCGATTGGACTCCAACAGGCATAACCCTTCTGAGTCGCCGTGTAACCGACGAAGACACATTTAACTGCCCGAGGATCCAATTTGCCAATGCCTGGCTTATTATCTTGGACAAAGCACACACATCCAAAGACTTTTGGTGGAACAGTGTATGTAGTTGCCCCTGTAAGCATTTCCAACGGTGTCTTCCAGTCCAATACCTGAGATGGCATTCGGTTGATGAGATAAGAGGCCGTCAATATAGCCTGTCCCCACAAGTGTTTTGGGACATTCATAGCCAGCATCATCGTCCGTGCGACTTCCAGTAGGTGTCTGTTTTTCCGTTCCGCCACACCATTTTGGGCCGGAGTATAAGCACATGAAGTTTGATGAAGTATTCCATGAGTGGAAAAATACTCAACAACCCGCTTATTAGTATACTCCGTCCCATTGTCTGACCGGAAACACTTAATTTTAGCGCCATATTGTGTTTCCACCCGTCGATGAAAGTCTTGAAAGGCCTCAAGGACGTCACTTTTATTCTTCATAAGATAGACCCATGTCACGCGGGTATAACAGTCAATAAAGGTGACGAACCACCGAAAGCCGTTAATACCAGTTGTAGGACAAGGGCCCCATACGTCTGAATGTATCATGTCAAAAGCAGCTGAACTCCTATTCCCCGTGCTCACATACGTACTCCTAGTATATTTTCCCAACTCACAAGCATTACAAAATAACTTCTCTTTATTAGCCCTTTGATATAAGGACGGATACATTCGACTAAGAACTTTAAAAGAAGAATGTCCGACACGCTGGTGGTGGAGTAGCAAATCGGCTTCAATACTGCGACAGGAAGCTTCTGGTGGTGCGTCTGCTACCAAGGATGCCAATGCGTTGTCCAGTCCAGTCCTGTCCAAATACCACAGCCCCTTATGCCATGTGCCAGTCCCAAGTCGTCGTCCTGTCCCTTTCTCCTGAAAAGTCACCTGAGGAATATCAAAGGAAACATTACAGTTAAGATCAAGTATAATGACACTAATGGATAGGAGATTGACAGGAAAAGACGGAGCATGTAGGACATTGGTTAGAGTGATGGAAGGGGTGCATGCGACAGTGCCTTTACCCATTACAGGGTTGGATGTACCATCAGCAGTCTGAATACTCTCTGGCAATGGGAGGTGAGTATATTCCTGAAACGCACCACGGGACCCAATGACATGGCGAGATGCCCCAGAGTCCATAATCCATCCTGGCTGATGGATAGATGCAAGAGCACGTGCAGAATCATCGGTGCTGGTTTGGGCAAAGCAAGTGATGTGATCTCCTGAGGTTGAAGACGCCCCAGGACTGTCGGCCGAACCCAGCTTTGTGCCTCGCAACTTCTCAAGGAACTCCCGCTCAAGCGGGGTTATTTCAGCCAGTTGATTCTCCCCCTTCCTCCGCCAGATTTGCTTTGTGTCCACTCCTTCTACCAGCATATCCTCCTCTACCACCACGTCGGCCTCCACGACCCCGTCCTCGATCAGTAGACTGATTGCGCAAGGGTTTTGAAAAAAATCGGATGTAATGTTCGGAGTCACCACAATTGTGGCAAACACCACCCATAGATTGAGGTTGATTGAAGGCAGCAAGGACAGACTTTTCAACCACGGCTTGCTCCCCCTGGTAGGAGCCCTTGTTGGGCATCAGCTTCAGTCGAGCTTCTTCCTGTGTCATAACAGCTATAGCTTCTTCCAAGGTCGGAAGCGTGGATTGGGATAGGAGGATATTCCGTCTCTGCTCAAATACAGGGTGTAGGCCCTTCAGGAATTTCATCATACGCTGCCGGAAAATATAAGCTAGGAACGTCTGAAAGTACTTCGCGAATGCTGGTTCGACCTGTGCATCTTCCATCCCAAGAGGATCATAATGATCCAGATCAGACCAGAACTTCTTCAACAGGGCCGCGTACTCAGAGATGGTACGGTCGTCTTGGGCCACCCTATCGAGTTCATCTTGCAGTTGAAAGACTCGCATAGGGTTGCCCGAGCCGGAGTACATACCTTTTAGAGTCCGCCATATATCAGCGGCAGCCTCCATGGCCTCGACATTGCCCGACACCTGGTCGGTTAAAGAGGCAGTCAACCACCCAGCTACAACGTTGTTGACAATCTCCCAAACAGCATACTCCTTGGTGGAGTGATCGGCTGGCGCCGTGGCTTGGCCAGTGACATAGCCAACCAAGCCACGTCCCTTCAGTGTCCGCATCGCCTGCCGCGACCACTTCAAGTAGTTGGATGTTCCTTCCAACTTCGTCTCCAGCTTCTCCAATTTTCCAATTTTGTAAGGGGACGGATCCACATCAGTATGGATCACACGTGGGGTGACCTCGGTTAATCTTTTTGATAAGATATCATCAACCAAGGCCTTCATCTCTTCGGCCGTCAGTTTGCCACTGATCGAATCCATGGCTTCGTCAACTGTGAACCCTTAATCGTCGTCTACATCGGCTTCTTCGACGTCGGAGTCGGCAACTTTCCCAACTTCGTCGGCTTCGTCGTCTTCGTCGGCTACTTGGACGTTTGAGGCGGCAACGTCCCCAACTTCGTCGTCTCCTTCGGCTTCGTCGTCTTCTTCGACGTCACAGACTTTACGAATGCGCTACTAACTTGGCCAGCACCGGCGCGCGCATGTAAAGTGAACACGTCAGGACACCAGAGAAGACATGATCAGTCTCTGTATAGATCCCGATGTGAAGGAGGAATAACAACATAAACATGTGTTAGTTCCAAACGGCGCAATCTAGGAACAGAGTCGGTGCAAATAAAGAATTTGACATCTCGACTTGTCTTCGAAATACGCCGATTTTTTTTTTGTATGACGGCTAGGGTTAGGGTTAGGGTTTGGATGGGGCTGCTAGGGCTAGGGTTAGGGTTTCCATGGCAAGAGGGCTAGGGTTAGGGTTTGGATTGGGGGGGCTGTAGGGGCTGAAAGGGTGCTGCTGTAGGTAGGGGGGGCGGCGGGTTGCTGTAGGTAGGGGGGCGGCGGATTGTTGTTGGTAGGGGGGCGGCAGGTGCTGCTGTAGGTAGGGGGCGGCGGGTGCTGCTGGAGGCAGGGGCGGCGGGTTGGGCTGTAGGGAGGGTGGCGGCAGATGGGGGGGGGTCGGCTGCTACGGGAGAGGGGGGGTCGGCTGCTACGGGAGAGGGGGGAGGTCGACCGCTACGGGAGAGGGAGGGGGTCGGCGGCTTGGAGGAAGAAAAAAAAAATTCTTTTGTGGAGAGAGAGAGAGAGTTATGGCTCTGATACCATGTAGAAAATAATAGTTGGATTAATTTTATTGATGGACTACTTCACTACTTATAGGGAGTCTAGCTCCTCTACATACTACATATTCCGATGTGGGACTAAAAGTCCCTTATTGATTCTCAACATAAACGTTACTAATTGTATAAAAAATGCGTTACAAATTGAGTGTTTTGGTGTAATGAACAGCACAATCCTGGGGTCAGACAACATCAGTCAGAATATTAATCGACTGATGCAAAAATTTATAGCTAAACCAAAGTAATTATAGGAAAAAAAAAATCTTTATTACCTGGAGAATAAGAGTAACTACTGTAACTTGGCCATGAAGGGCATTGATATTATTTCTTTCCATTAGAAACTTCAAAACCAACATGAAGACATGCAATAATAACTTACCTCCATGATAGAAAAATGCAGTGTCATGTGCGTGTGCTTCATTATTTCCAATATACTATATTGAGGGTGCAATAATAACTTACCTCCATGATAGATTATCTTTTGACATGATAGAGATTAGTCGACTATGCAGAAATTTTAACACAATATATTATGTTGACGGGTTTTTTGCATCTTCCTCCAATCCAAAGTGTAATGTATATTTCAGTTGTCAAACTGAAAAAGTAGAAAAAAGGTGAAAGAGATTGACATATTGTAAAGAACAATATAATGGTACCGATCTACAAACTCTATTATTTCTATCAATGTGGACCTTTCAGATATTGTTGTGCCTCAAGGTTCTTGTATTAGAGCAATGCATATTACTTTCTAACTTCCAATCACTAGACAATAAAAATCTAGTAAACGAATATGTTATATGCACTTTCTATTAGCAAATCAAATATAACTGGTACAAGTTGCAACAGCCATTAAATCTAGTATGAACAAATATGTATACAAGCACTTTTTCTATTAGAAAATTAAATTTATTTTCTGAAATCTCTTATTAGGATGCTGAAACCTACGATCATCACCCATCATCAAAATTTTCTCCAGTAATTAACTACTGATGTGTGTGTAATATCAGTGAAGTATGCATCAGCAATACCCTCAAGGAGGCCATGAAAGACAATTAGCAGAACCTTGTCTACTAAATTTGTTATGATTCCCTTGATTTAGATTAAGGACGTCCATTGCTGCTAGTTTGGTCCAGAAGGAATCACATATTCTCACCTAGGGTGCGCAGACACTCCAAAAATACATGATGTGTCGTGTTACTCTGGACACGCCACATACACTCCAAAATACACTAGGACACACCAAATTAGGTGCCAAATCCATGTTGTCATGTTAGAAATGGGGTGTCCGTGCAACATAGATTCTCATATTTCCATCTTCTTTCTCAACGGATCCTAATTAATCTTAAAACAATCTTTCCTAGTTGATCCTGCTCACCTATTCTCAGTGTTGCCCGTTGTTGGTCCCTGTAACATAGGGTTAGTAGCATATAATATCTTAAGTAAATCATCATCATCATCCAAGCCTCTTCCCTTAAGTATAGAATCAGGTATGGAGCACGAGAGCTCCATAAGAAAAACAATGTTGTACAACCGGCTTTGACATCAACCCTCTCTCTTGGTGCCAAATACCTAGCAAGGTAGCTATGAAGTTGTGTTAAATAAATCGGCAACAAAAAGACTAATAAGTGTTCCCAATAAATGGAGGAAAAACATCCACTGGCAGCTCCCGAAAGGAATAACAATAAATAAATAACTAGTACTCTAACGAGAACTTCATGAAACTTTATATTTTATACGGTGTCATAAGCCAAATGTCAATAGAAATTCAGGGGGAAAAACAGATTCCCAAAAGTTCAAAGCATACTTATCTATCCTGTTGCTTTTCATCTTAAGGAAAATAAGCCTAATGTTTACCTGCTACCCTTTATGTTTTCCTGGCAAGGAAAATCTAACTGGCTACAATTTGATCTACTCTTAAAAGAATTTATAGTCCCAGACCCTTGTTCACTCATTGGGAACACTCGTCAACCTTGTACATGTAGACACACACAAACGCAAACCACATACACTCTTAAAAGAATTTATATAGTGTCCCTTGTACATGTACACACACACACAAACACATGATGATAAACTATCTCGATATGTGGAAAGCGGACATCGATAGAATGACTATTCACAAGGTAAGCATTAGAAAGACCATTATTTGTCCAACCAGAGCAATCCTTACCTGAGAAGTATACGAGTGCCAATGACTAACGTATTCTAAATTGTCAGAATATAAAGCAGCTTCGAAAGATACACAAAAATGTCACAGAGTTTAGCTTTTAGCAGAGCTAGCAAATTAGAATTATCACAAAATAAAATTGTACTTGTTAGAATAGCAAGGGTTATACAGGCTAAAATCTTCAATATGAAGAATGTCATAAAAAATCAAATAAAGACCAGTCAGAAATTAATAAAAACTAAGCGTCACTTTAGGACCTAAGATAAGGTGTCATACAATTTTGACTAAAACTGATCCCGCACCATAGAAAATGATAAGAACACTGAAACTAGAATGGTCCAATACCCAATTGAAAGACTTCTAAAGTGGGTTTAAAAGCATCCTTTTATGAAATAACCCCACTCTATAATATGCTAAAATCCGTAGATTATCTCTAACTTACTAGGATGCTCAGATTCTCGTAAACCTGAGAGACATTATTGGCAGATCAACTATAGAAACAACTCTTCAATCCTCACAAAAAATAATCCAAAATATAACACATGTTGCATTTAAACTATGAAAGAACATAAGTCCGCAAACAAAAAAGTTTTAATCAATTAATTAGGAATTAGATAAAAATATATTCACCAACTGTTGTATTATAGTCCATATACACACTTACTAATTCGTTCCTCAAACCTCAACGTACAACTGTCCCTCACATAATCTACTGTACCAATGAATTTTACCGAAAACATAACAAAGTTGTGATCTTTTTATGGTTATTTAACCCAAAAAACATTATTTTGTGCATAGATCTCAAATGCAACAAAGTAAAAAAAATATAAAAAAGTCAAATGAGATGGAATATCTTACCGCTTTCATGAGCTTCTTGATCAGACCCATCGGGTTCCTCATTAGTCTGTACTGGAACCTGCAACAAGTCATCGAGATCCAATAATGGATCCGTGAAACACATCGAAAGATCCGATAAAAAAGAATATACAATATTCGTATTATACGTAGATTAGGTTTCAAAATTGAGATATATTTCAAAACTGCAATGTATTTGAAAACCATAGTAGTGTTTCAGAATAGAGTACAAGCATTACATGTCAGTTCCTATAAGCTAAGTACCACTATACCAACTATATATAGAATTAAAAACATCATCAAAACAACAACATATTTCTGAATCGCTCACATTTCAAATGTTAGATTATTTAATCAAAGGGCTACACGAATATAAGGTATTTCTTGCGTATCATATAAAACGTGAAAGATAAACATAAAAGTAAACAGTTATGTTCATCAATCCCATGCAATAGTAATCGTAATTACTTTACCTCAAAAAAGTTTGAGCAAACACTTTTCTTCATCCAACAGTCGAGAAAAAGTTGCTCATCTATGTTTGAGAATCACAAGAACAACAATCCAGTGCTTATATTAAATAGAAAATGTAATACAGAACCACAATTAGCTTGTACTTTTGTGTCCTAGTCTAATCAACTGATGTAATCCTCCAAGGATTTGGCCCGAACTGATCGGCATACTCCCACGCCTTGCACACGTTCGCCACTTCGAAATATTTTGAATTCAAAATATGACTTAAATTCACTCATAAGTCAGAAAATGGACATCAAAGAATTGAATATTGTAAGTTTACTCACTAGTCAGAAAATGGATATCAAAGAATTGAAAATTTTAAATTCACTGGCTTAAGTTCAAACCTTAGAAATGTTTGGTCTGAAACATTTGACATACCTGGGCGTAAGTATGAACTCATTTGAAGGAATTCGTATCCCTGGCTTCCATGGCTCCATCCAAAAATTGTGGTACCTTAACCTCTCTGCCCCTGGCTTTGCAGGACAGGTCTCACAACAGAGATGCCAACTCTGACAACAGCACGAGAAGCTTCCATTGCCAGCAGTCTCTATGAAATAATATTACTAATTCAAAGTAGCCCATCGAGTTTTTGGAAGAAACAAAAGAATGAAAGTAAAATCACTCACCCTTGCAATCAAAGACAGGCAATGATTTTGGACTTGTGATTTTTGTTAGGGATTTCAGTTCCAGGACCGAAGTGTGCGTTCTATCATGTGCCTCGGCTAGGGACGACTCATCTGAGTCAAGTAGCTCGATGAGCACAACTAGTTTAATATCTATATTAGCTCCTAATTGTCCCGAATCCCAAATCCATACCAAATATTTCTGTTGATGTCTCATTTCCTCAAAAAATATCCTCAAATTTGTTCCCTCCCAAATTTGTAAATAACATATAAACAAATTCCTAAATTTGTCCAATCCCAAATTTCTTGAAAGAACAGTCCTACTAGTAGAAAATGAAGTCGTGAAAGGATTGAGCAAAATGTAGAAATTCAATCTTTAATAGAAATTCATTGCATAAATTAGGGAAAAACATACATTACAAAAAAATATTAGGGCAAAATCGTGGGAGGTCGAGCGTGGTCTGGAAGTGGAGGCTTTGGAGGCGGGGACGAGACAGGCACGCGGGGTGTGGGGAGCACGATTTCGGTGGTTTTGATGCTCCTGCTGCTATCAGCTCTTGTGTTGTCGACGAGAACCACGAGTAGAGTCGTAGGGCAGTTGCCACCACTGCTGCTCCTTCCTCTTCGGTTGCCGGTGAAGAAGGAGAAGATGAGGAAGGAAAGAGGAGGGAGAGATGATTAATGGGGGTTTGGAAAAGGGGGAAAGAGTTGTGATGGAAAAAAGAGGGTAAAGGGGTTTTGAAAGAGGGGGAAAATGTTGTCGTGTAAAAAAGAGCGGACAGGATCGGTTCGAGAAAAATTTTAGCAGCTCTTATAACGTTTGCGTATAGAAATGTTATAAAAAAAATTAGATTATATATAACCTTATTTTTATCTAAACTAGTCACATTCACGTGCGTAAAATCTATAATAGTATTAATAAAGTATATAAAAATTAAATTATATTAGATTATTTTAAAATATAATTTGAAAATATCTGAATTTGATTTGTTATGATTATTTTTTAAAATTTTGGGTATGTGTTTGATTAGATAATGTTATGCAGTTAGTTTAAACATAATTTTATTTTTTAAATATATTCTAGTATCCGGTAGTTTTAAATTTTTTACGTGAGGAAAGATGATTCGGTTACCCACACAGAAAATAAGAAAGGTAGTTAATTTTAAAATCTTTTTAAAAAAAAGGAAAAGGATTGATGATATACACGGCTTAGACGGCTAATTTTTGAGCCGTTTTGAAGACTCATTATAATATTAGAGATGTTATAATAGACCTTAAATATATGATAACCGTTGTAATAGTAGCCTCTTCTAAAATTTTGTAACACTTTTATATGAAATGTTATAAAAAACAATTTGTAAAGCGTTATAATATTGAATATGTCTAACAATTCGATTTGATATGGTAGACTAGTAAACAATTTAGTCAGGATGAGAAATAACATACTAAGATCACTCAATAATAGAATTTATTGATTACAAAAAATTTGTATAACAAACATTTATTCAATCTTTGGGGGGCTTTGCATTATACAAAAGTAATTCCAAACTGAGGAACTTAGCTCTCTTCGAGTCATAGATATATTCATCATCATACTCAGAAGATTTTATTTGAACTCGTTTAATAAAAGTAACAGCATCATCCCCCTCAGCTTCCTGAACCGCTTTGGAGAGGACTTGCCAGTTATTCTCAAGTGTATTTTATTCGAGGATTAAGTCGAAAATTATAGTTAACTCCTTGTATGTTTTGGCAAACTAGTTTCTCAATACATCTGAATCGTGCAGCCTCAGAGATAATCTGAATCAAAACGATGAGATGCGTAGCCAAATTTTTCAAGATTTAGAGACTCAGGATTGTAGTAGAGATCATTAATTACACGGTTTAGATCATGGATCCCCAACGGTATATGAGATATATGACATGCATGTTTTTCAAGGTCCAAGTAGTTGCTGCCAAAACCAAGTCGATTTGGTTTGGGATACCAAATATCACCGTCAGGAGTATCGGCAAACAACATAGTATGACTACCAACTTGAAAACCTACTAAGTTGACATTGGTGATATTCAAAACTATCGTAATTTGATTATCACGCTGATCAGAAATTTTTACTAAGATAACCCCTTCAACGGAACCGGACAAAGGGCGCATCGATGTAATATCTTTTACATAGGTTCCACTGCTTAAACGAGCTCGTAGAACGTTCATAAAAGCCTTGTAGGTATCAGCTGTGCAGTCTCTGACACGAAACTCCAATATATAGTCGTCTCTTATCATAGTCAAAGTCTTCGAGGCAACAAAGACGGTCCACCAAAGCAACATGGTTGAAAAATACCAACCACATATTCATATTTTCTCTACACAATGTTAATGAATATAATTAATATCGAATTAATATAGAATTTATATAAGAACTACAATGCTGATGAACAATGACAGGTAGACGACTTCGATTTATTTTTTAACTTAATAGACAATATAGCTACAACAGAATATAAGTATCAAGTAAGTCTATATTTCAGTCCAATCAATAAGAATATAAAAAAGAACATTATAATAGTATGTATCCTATAAAGCGATGAAATCATTTAAACTATCAATCCTATGGTAAAAGGTCATATATTGAGCAATGTGTGGTAAAAATACTATTTTTTTAATCTACAACAAGTACTAAATAAAAAAGTGGAAGCGACTCAAGAGCGGATTTATTGGTGGGCTCCATCCCACCCAGCCCAAATATTTTTTCTTCTTAATCATAAGTTCGGGCTCCAACGCAAACAGCCCACCGAATACCAATGACCAAACCCATTACCCTATACATAAGTAAGGCAGCATGACAGGACTCACATGGTGCACACACCCTAAGAGACATTTACTAGAAAGAAGGGTTTGCGCACCGTGTGAGTACTGTCATGCTGCTTTACTTATGTATGGGGTAATGGATTTGGTCATTGGTATTTGGTAGGTTGTTCCTGTTTGGGTTGAGCTCGAACTTATGATTAAAAAGAAAAAATATTTGGGTTAGGTGGGATGGAGCCTACCAATAAATCCGCTCTTGAGTCGCTTCCATCTTTTTACTTAGCACTTGTTGTAGAAAAAAAATTGTATTTTTACCACTCATTGCTCAATATATGACCTTTTACAATACCTTTCTTTTACTTCTTGATTGGATTGATAGTTTAAATAATTTTCATCGCTTTATAAGATACATACTATTATAATGTTCTTTCTTTATATTCTTATTGATTGGACTGCAATATAGACTTACTTGATACTTATATTCTGTTGTAGCTATATTGTTTATTAAATAGAAAAACATGTCGAGGTCGTTTACATGTCATTGTTCATCAACATTGTAGTTCTTACATTAATTCTATGTTAATTCTAACATTAATTCTATATTAATTATATTCATTAACATTGTGTAGAGAAAATATGAATGTGTGGCTGGTATTTTCAACCATGTTGCTTTGATGGACTGTCTTTGTTGGCTCGAAGACTTTGACTATGATAGGAGACGACATATTGGAGTTTCGTATCAAGGACTGCACAGTGGATAGCTACAAGGCTTTGATGAAATTTCTACAAGCCCGTTTAAGCTGTGGAACCTATGTAAAAAATATTGCATTAATGCGCCCTCCGCCCGGTTCTGCTGAAGGGGTTATATTAGTAAAAAATGCTTGATCAACAAGATATGCAAATTACGGTAGTTTTGAATATCACCAATGCCTACTTGGTAGGTTTTTAAGTTGGTACTCCAACTATGTTGTTTACCGATACCCCTAACAGTGATATTTGTTATCCCAAACCAGATCGACTTCGTTTTGACAGCAGCTACTTGGCCGTTAAAAAATATGCAGGCCATAGATCTGAAATAGCTTTGGGGATCCATGAACTAGACCGTACGATTAATAATCTCTACTACAATCCTGATTCTCTAAATGCTGAAAATTCGGTTAAGCATCTCACCATTTTGATTCAGATGATTTCTGAGGCCGCACGATTCAGAGGTATTGGGGAACAAGTTTGCGAAACCATACAAGAAGTTAAGTATAATTTTCTCCCTGATGCTCAAATAAATACACTTGAGAATAAATGACAAGCTTGAGAATAAATGACAAGCCCTCTCCAAAGTGGTTCAGGGAGAAGGGGATGATGTTGGTACTTTTACTAAACCTAAACGAGTTAAAATAAAATCTCCTACGTATGAAGATGTATATGTCTATGACTCGAAGACAGCCAAGTCACTCGGTTTGGAATTACTTTTGTATAATGCAAAGCCCACCAAATATTGAATAAATGTTTGTTATAGAAATTTTTTGTAATCAATAATACTATTATTGAGTGATCTTAGTATGTTATTTCTCATCATGACTAAATTGTTTACTAGTCTATCATATCAAATCGTTTTGTTAGACATATTCTATTATAACGCATTAAAAATTGTTTTTATAACATTTCATATAAAAGTGTTACAAAATTTTAGAAGAGACTACTATTACAATAGCTATCATGTATTTAAGGCCTATTATAACATATCTACTATTATAATGAGGCTTTAAAACGGCTCAAAAGTGAGCCGTCTAAGCCTGTGCATATCATCAACCATATTCCTCCTTTAATTTTTTTTTAAAAATTAACTACGTTTCTTATTTTCGGTGTGGGTAACCGAATCATCTTTCCTCACGTAAAAAATTAAAAACTACCAAATACTAAAATATATTTAAAATAACATTATGTTTAAACTAACTACATAACATTATCTAATCAAAAACATACCCAAAATTTTAAAAAATAATCATAACAAATCAAATTCAAATATATTCTGTTGATATATTTAGTAAGAATATGTTATATTTAGTATGGGAATATCCTGAGGACATATTTGGGATGCCAGAATATGCCACAGGATATTCCATTGGATATTCCATGATGTAAAGGGTATATAAAGCCTATGAGATTATCAATAAAACATATCAATCAATCTCAACATGATATCAGAGCCACCTTTCCACAAACCCTAACCCTAGCCGCCACCAAAATCATAACCCTAACCCCTCTTCTTTCCTCTCCTTCCCCGCTCCCGCTGCGGCCACTGTTGCCGCTGCCGCTACCGCGGCTGACTGCTGTTGCTGCGGCCACTGCTGCCGTTGCCGCTGCCGACTGTTGCTGCTGCGGCTGACTGCTGCCGCTATGGTTGCCGTTGTGCGCGCCTCCATCGGAGGACGACAAAGACGAAGAAGACGAGGACGAAAGAGATGCTGATGCCTAGATCCGATGAAATCAGACATGTTCGGATCTATGAGAGGAGGAGCGTGAGTCGTGGAACAAGCGTGACGTGATCGGAGAAGAAGCATCGATGGAGGCGATCCTCAAGAAGCTGGATGCTGACGATGTGGCGACGTTGATGAAGTTGATGAAGATGTCGGCTGGTGAGAGCACGACACGAACGCCGCCAAAGTTGGAACTACTCTCCATCGATCTGAAGCTGGACGGACCAGCCACCTATCTAAGTTGGTCACAGCGGGTGAGAAGAACCCTTGCAGGAAAGAACCTAGAGGGATTCTTGACGGGCGAGAAGACACAGCCGGACGAGGGCTCGACAGGACGCAACGAGTGAAAATCCACTCATATGATGATTTACATCTGGCTTCTCAATTCCTTAGTCCAGTCTATTGCCTCCACAGTAGATGAAATTGAGATGGTGAAAGACGTGTGGAGAAGCTGAGAAGAACCTATGATGGTGTGGGGAACAACTTATGGATCTTCCAGATAAAATGAGAGATCGACGACACTGTACAGGGAGAGAAGACGGTGCAGGAGTACGCCACAGAGTTGGAACGTCTCTGGCTGGATTATGATCACTCCTCAAAACGGGCAAGCTGCAGGGACCCAAAGTGCAAGGAGAGACGTGTGTCTGCAGGAGAGGACGATAAAATTTCTCAAAGGGCTGAATACTGCATTCGCACAAAGGACAGCCTTACTCCTCGCACAACCAGAGATTCCTAGTCTCGAGGAGGCTATCTCAGTCATGATCCAGGAGGAGACGCGCATCAGACTACAGGCGGGGACAGGTGGTCCCCTCCTGAAGCAAAGTCAGCACTAGCGGCTACTAGCTCGGGCGACACATGACCCAAGGGAGAGCTCTGACAACACAATCGGCAGTGCTACAACTGCGGGGAGATGGACCATCATCGGTATGCTTGTACCAAACCACCTAAAGAGGGAGACTCAGGTGGTGGACGTGGACGTGGACGTGGACGAGGATATGGTGGACGTGGTCGTGGTTGTGGTCGAGGCGGCCGAGGAGGTTATCGGGCAAACCTGCTGGTAGCAGAAGGGAATGGAGCTGGTGGCACCTTTACTGAGGATGATCAGGCACTGCTGGACCTGCTGGAGAGAAAGCAAAGAGCGTCCACCGAAGGAGAGACATACATCACATTCTTCGTTGGAGGCAACGCCGCTATGTATGCCCACCCATCAGAAGGTACTGACGAGTCAAATCTATGTCTTCCCTTAAAACGTCAGACTGGATTATCGACTCAGGAGCATCTCGACATGTGACCGGAAACGCTAGTGAGTTTTCCTCATACACTCACCTAGCATCAGTAGACACCATTCAGACTGCAGATGGCACTTTCCAACCAGTGATCGGTAAGGGTACTGTTAATTGTACAGGTTCACTAAGATTATCCAATGTGTTACATGCTCCATCCTTTCCAGTCAGTCTCTTGTCTATTAGTTCTATAATTCTCCAACTGAAATGCATTGTTTCTTTTGATATTCCTAAAGTGATCTTCCAGGAGAAAGGGACGGGAAGAAGACTTGGGACTGACACCTGGCATGAGGGACTGTGGTACCTAGATCGAGAAGGACTGGACTCAGCATTGGTATCTATGGTAGAGAAGGCTGGAATGGGAGAGCTGCAGCAGAGGACTGAAGATACTTTGATACTTCATTATAGGAGGATAGGACATTCTTCCTTTGATACTCTAAGTAAGTTGTATCCAGAGATGTATGCAAAATCAAATAAACAGAAATTAGTATGTAATGCATGCGAGTTAGGGAAACTTACTAGGAGCTCATATGTTGGTACTGGTCATAAGAGCTCTTTTGCTTTTGAGGTAGTACATTCTGATGTTTAAGGTCCATGTGCTACTAACACTATGAATGGGTATAAGTACTTTGTTTCCTTTATTGATTGTGCATCTCGTGTCACATGTCTGTATTTGATGAAAAACAAGAGTAATGTATTTGCTTGTTTCCAGGACTTTCATAAGCATGTCCAGACTCGGTACAATACAATGGTGAAGGTACTGAGGTCTGACAATGGCACGGAGTACCAACAGGACGCTTGTAGAGTACTTGTCAGCACACGGCATACAACATCAGACCACTTGTGCATACACACCAGCACAAAATGGAGTAGCAGAAAGGAAGAACCGACACCTTCTGGAGACCGCAAGAAGTATGATGATCGACATGAATGTCCCACAAAATCTATGGGGGCATGCAGTGTTGACAGCAGCTCAAACTTATCAACAGGATGCCTTCAAAAGTCCTGGAATGGAAGTCTCCATGTGAAGTATTACAAGACAATAATAGTGGGATACTTCCACTTAAGGTGTTCGGGTGTGTGTGTGTTTTGTGAAGGACAACAGACCATCAGTTGGAAAACTTGACCCTAGAGCGGTCAAGTGCATCTTCATGGGCTACTCAACGACTCAGAAGGGATATGTGTGCTGGAGTCCAGTAGAGAAGAAAAAATTTGTTAGTATGGATGTCCACTTCCGGGAGCATGAGCCATATTACCGCCAGGAGGAAATTTCGCACAACACGCATAATACTACCAGTATAAGGCGAGAGGGAGAGATAGATTTGGTGGTAACCGATTTAGAAGTTTGGCATAGAGACATGGTTGAGGAGGAACATGAAGATGAAGCGGAACATGGGGAGGAGATGAGAAGTGTTAGGCCTACAACTCAGGGGGAGTTACTTACCTACAGCATGAGAGAGAAGCAAACTGCAGGACCATTACCCACAGTGCCAGTTCTAAGTCTCTTGCCTGCGTCTGTCCCTTCTCCTAAGACACCTACTGTGAAACCCAATTTCTTTGGTTAATTAGTATTATTATTATTATTATTATTATTATTATTATTAATTGGCTTGGAAATTAATTTCAAAATAAATTCATGGCTTTTGTTTGCGAACCCAGACCCAGTCCAAACCCTTCCTTTGAAATCTGAATTCTTATTATTATTAAAAAAAAAACATAACTTTGTGCTGGTCACGATGGACCAGCACTATTCTCCTCACCCCAACCCACGTTCACCCTACTCATTTCTTTTCTCCCCTTCAATCTCTCTCACCCACAAACCATTTCCAACACCACTCTCCTTATAACTCCCTAACCCCCTCCTCTCCCACAACATCAGAACACCACCTCCATCCTACTTATCACTCCAGAACATTTCCAAAGGAGTAAAACCCCACCACCACCAAACCTCTCTCTCTCACAAATTCCCTCACCCATCGACCCCCTCTCTCCCGGCCGCGTCCGACCCTCGCCGGCCCCCCGCCTCCAGCGACCCCCTTCGCGCGCCCAACTGTCGGCCCCTCTCCGGCGCGCCCCAACTCCCCAGCAGCGCCCGACCCCTGCGCTCCTCCCCGACCCGATCCAGCCCCTCCGGCCGCCGACCCCCCTGTGCCCCTCGCCGGCGCGTGCCCTAGCTCCGGCCGAGCTCCCCGTGCACCGTCGGCTCCTCTTCCGCGCGCGCCCTTCCCGAGGACCCCTGTGCGCCGACCCCGTCCAGCATCGCGCAGCCCTGTGCGGCGCGTTTCCCAGCGTCCTTCGCTGTCAGCGTTCAGCGCTGACCGCCTCCTGTTTGCCATTAAAATTGTTTGATTGAAACTTTAATACAAACAGAACAGTGATACAATATAGGACTTAGATGTAGTCCTAGGAGTACACTTTTGTTTAAGCTGGGTCCTTAGTGCCAATGGAGTGAGTGGTAATGCGTTGACTCCGTTGACCGACTGACGACGGTTATCGGTTCTCTGAAGGTGGAGATTGCTCTGGGTGCTGGAGCTTGCTGAGAGGAGGAAGACGTTGAGTGTCTGGATCTGCCTCTCTGGTGATTCTTTGTATGTTCGTTGTGGATTCTGTGTGTGTGTGAAGGAGATGATCCTTCTATTTATAGTTTTGCAGGCTGGCTGCTCATGCGCGCATGTAGGATGCGCCGGTGTGGGGACGCCACGTGGAGGTTGCTGATGGAGGCGCATGGATGATGCGCCCTGATCGAGGGGGAGAACTCTTCATACTGCTGTTGTGAGCCGGCACGTAGCAGAGGAGAAGATCTTTCTGTTGCTGAAATCTTGGACGAGTTGAGTCAAAGGACACGTGTCGTCGACTCATGGCTCGAAGATCACGGATTTGGTGGAGAGGAGTAATCTGGTGAGCTGCGCCTTGGATTGGGCGCAGGAGGAGGCTGCGGCTCGTAACCTTTAGGAGTTACAAACCATTTGGGGCGCATGGCTTTTGAGGCGCATGCAGGCGACTTTCCTTCTGTCTTTTGGGATCAGAGAGCAGTCTGGGGCGCATGGCTTTTGAGGCGCACGCTGATTTGGACGCATGGATGTAGAGGCGCATGCTGATTTGGACGCATGGCCGTAGAGGCGCATGCTGATGGTGGAGTGGCCACGTGGCAGTAGCCGTCGAAATAAAGTCATGATGATGCTGACGTTGCCGACGCTTCGTTTTCTGAAAAAGCTGTCGACTGTTCAGACTTGGGGAAACGTGCTGCCAACTCTGTCAGTTCAGCATTTAATGTTTGTGACGTTCGATAGACAGCTGAGTGGGCGCGTCGGTTGGCGTTCCACTCGGTATGGGGATGTGTGGGGGCGCATCCTCTGGGATGCGCTAGGTACTGTAGGACGCGTCTGTGTGATGCGCCTGATGCTGGAGGGCGCGTCTGTGTGATGCGCTGTCTGGCTGGCGCATCCGACATGTCCTTTGATGATGCGGCTGTCTCGCTCCTCGAGTGCTATAAATAGCCGTTTTGGCTGAATTCGAGGCGTCTGGTTCATCCATTTAATGCAAATTCATTGCACGGAATTCGGAGAGCCATCCACTTGGCACGTGGGTTTGATCTGCCCGGCCTATAAATAGTGGCATGGAGAGAAGATTAGCTTCTCATTCCCTCACGTACTTCCAACATGAACTTGGATATGCGGATGCATTCTGTCGACGAAGTGCTCCCGAGGGTGAAGATGAGACGCCATGTTGTCTTCGATGCACTTGAAGGTGACTGTTACATCCAAAAGACGGAGTCGAGGGCTTCCGAGGCAGGCGGAAGGTGCCTGTTGCATCCAAAGATAGGGATGCTCGGGCCTCGTCTCCGTTATTCCGGAGGAGCCGTAGATCGGAATGGCGGTGCTAGGCTCCTTCCTTCAAAGTGGGGACTGCCCACTTTGGTTGTGTTGAAAGCTGCTCCTTTAGCCGCGGTTTCGATCACGGTCTTCCTTCGCCTTTGGAGGCTCTTTCGAAGCCTCCCCTGGCCACAGCTTTGGCGGTGCTCTTCTCTTCCTTGGTTCCAGCCAGAGGGTTAAATGCTTTGTGGAGCATTTATCAGGTGAGCCTGGCTGGAAGAGTGGCACATAACTGGGCTGCTGAAGGGATGCACATAACTGAGCTGGATGCACATAACTGAGCTGCTGAAGAGATAGTGGGATGCGCCTGGTTGGAGGCGCATGACGTCTACTGCGCCTGACTAGTGGCGCATGGTGGCTGCTGCGCCTATCTGGAAGCGCATGGTGACTGCTGCGCCTATCTGGAAGCGCAGGGTAGCCGCTGGCTGTAGACTTAGGATCTTTCCTTTGCAGAAATTCTCCTTTGTACAACCTTTTGTAGACATGTAATAGACTTTTGCATATGAATAAAAAAGCCTCTTCCGAATGTCTATCTTTGTTGATTTTACTGTGAAGTTCTTTGTCTGAGTTCTGGCGCATGTAGTGTCTGGCGCATGGTCTTTCTGGTTTGTGAAATTCCATGCTTCTACAAGACCCCCTTCAAAGTTTTCAAAACTTTTGAATAAGTTTTAGAATACTTTGAATAAGAAGCATGGAGGTCAGGGCGCATGATTTGTTGGGCGCATGCCTGTTCGGGCGCATGCTCTTCTCAGTTAATGATGATGATGCCTCGGTAACCGAAAAGATTAATGATGATCTTTTGGTTTTATTTGCTGTTATCTTTGCACAGAACCCGAGGCGACGGCTGAGATCACACGTCATCTGTTCACGCGTGCGACCAAGCCCTATAAATAGGTGAGAGTTGGAGAGAGAAAGGGTTCTTCTTCTCTGTGCCTTTGCTTCTTTAGAGTTTCTTTTTCAAAACCCTAACTTCTTCTTCTCCGAGAGAATGGCTCCCAAGACTCCTCGTGGTGCTGCCGGCAAGGGGAAGGAGAAAGCGAAGGAGCCTGCGGAAGTTGTGGCGGCTGACGTTCCCCGTCGGCCTGTCGAAGTTCGGCCGGAGGTGGTTGGTAAGTCTCATTGTCCGTACGCCAACGCACATAGACCTTGAGTCTTTAATGATGTGCCGCGGTCTTTGCCCGCCGACGCGCATGGGTTTAAACCCTGGTGATGCGCCGAGGCTCTACTGCTGACGCGCATGGGTTCAAACCCTGATGATGCGCCGAAGCACTGCTAACGCGCATGGGTTCAAACCCTGATGATGCGCCGAAGCACTACTAACGCGCATGGGTTTGAACCCGGATGATGCGCCGAAGCTCCCTTTTCAAACACATTGTGTATTCTCTTGTTGCTTCTAACATCTTCGGATCTTTTGCTAGTGTCGATGGCAATCCCGCTTTTGAGTGAAGTTTTCTTGGAGGCTGCCTTCAACCAAATGGGAGTGGAGCATAACGAGGAAGTGATAAACCCTGCTCAAGATGCTCTTATACTGGATCAACCTCCCGAGAGAATGACCCTAATCCGTGAACAGCAGTATTGGTTCCTCAAACGGATGATGGAGCGCGGAGTTTTTAAATCTTCCACATCTGATAAAGTGACCTTCTTGAAGCCTGAGTTCCTGTTTGGAGACCGTCTCACTTCTACTGACTCGACAGTGCTGAAGGTCAAGGAGGACTGGTTCTTTACAGCGAATGGAGTGCATATGACTGTTAAGCAACTTGAACGTCAATGGCCTTTGACGTCCTTCTGTCGTCTTGTTTCCAAGAGGAGGATGTCTTGGGATCTTACCCCTTCTCAGGGGGGAGCGGTGACTGGCGTCATCCAAATTGATTCTACTTCCGACCAAAGGGATGCTTTGACCGTTGTACGGTCTGGGTCTTCTTACACCTGGCGGACTTTACGTCCCGGGAGCCTCTACAGTGATGTACCCATTGATATGCTTGCTTATAGTGCTTCGACTTTTACACATCGTATGTTTTTGATGGAACGCTCCTACCCGAAAGGAGAGTTTCGGGTGGAGGGTTGGTGCCATTACGTCTCCAAATGGGATAAACTGACATCCTGGATCTTGTCGCAGTTTCGGACTGAACTCCGAGAGATTGGGTTGACTGCCGCGATCCGTGCTACCCAGGCGGGTGTTGACCTTAATAGGCACATGTTCCTCGCACTCCTGGAGATGTTTGATATCCATACCGGGACTTTCTTTACTCCGGTAGGGGAGTTAGGGCTCGCACATCATGAGATGTATGAGGTGTCGAAACTCCCTTGGGGGTCGGAACCCTATGAAGAGTATTTTCCAACCAATGAGGAACTTCAGGTCCTGGGGGACAGAGCTGATGAGATGACAGCCGTCTTCAAGGAAGTGGCGAGTCATCATTACTATATGCAGAGAAGGGATAAAAGCGGGACGCAGCCCCATGTGACCGCTTGGAGAGATTATGTCTTTAGACAAGACAAAGAGGATTCTTCGAAGTTTTCTACTCCGCCGGCACTCTCTCGTAGCGAGGTGCTGTCTGAAATGAGCAGGTTAGGGGAGAAGAATCCCCGAGGAAATGAAGACCAGCAGTCAGATGCACGCTCCTACAGCTGCTTCTGGCATCTTGCTTACCCAATGTCATCCAAGGCGGTGTTGGCGGCCTATCTGATGATATGGCTCCGGGATTGCGTGTTCGCAGGTGGATCTGGTGCCGTAGAGAGGGTGACCCGGAACTTAATCCTACCAGCCGTAAAGTTGGTCTTCGGCCGGCGTTTGGCTCTTCTCCCCGCAATGGTATGTAACCTACAGCGAGGTTTGCGAGAGTTTGCTGGAAATGTGATTCATGACAGAGGCAGAAAAAATAACTTCCCGCGTGCCGAACTACCGTTTCACTATTTGATGGGATGGCTGATTTTGCATCATCCCAGTGTGATGAGCCCAGGCTCTGAAGGAAATTCTAAGGCTGGAGATGCACTCCTTCGTCGTTTCCATCGGAGGAGCTGGTCGCATACTGGTGTCCCGGTTTGTAGAAAGGTTTTATCCCGTCTTCACGGTTGGGAGATCACCAAAGTTGGTCCAATCTACTTGGGTTTTGAGGCCAACGAGGATTTAAGGGACCTGGGTGAAGGTACCACCACTCTGCCTCAATGGGGATTCCGCTGGTTGCAAAGTATCCGGCCATCCCATCTGGTGTACCGGAACAGGAATCAGTGCTACCTGGAACCGTACTTGCCGAGCCGCTTTGCGCGGCAATTTGGTTATGCTCAGATGATGTTGGATAACCCCAGCATTACCCTGGGGTATGTTGGAAGTTTGTTGGATGGTGCACGAGCTTGGCATTACTATAATGCCGGATGTACCGGGGCTCATTTTACGTTGCCCGTCCCAGATCCGCGGCCGCCCATCCTTTACTCGGCCGCCAAATTTTACTGTGTTATGGCTGCCCCGCCATCCGGATATGACAGGGAGACCAGTCTTATCGCTGGCACCCAGTTAGCGGCGACCGGGGACACGCCAGTGAAGGCCCGATCGCATCGTCCGTCAGGGGTGGGTCAACGGAGTGCCCCTTCCGCATCTCAAGCAGAACCCTCGGGCGACCGATCGAAACGATGTGCAGATACAGGGGCTGAATCTCCTGTGTCGAAGAAGCAGAAGAAGGCGTCGTCACCGACGGTGTCATCGGACTCGGCGTCCGAAGAGGTAAGGACGTCCCACATAATCTGATTTTTGGTTCAACCATTTACGAGGCTTCATCTTCTTTTGTAGGAACCGCTAAAAAGAAAACCTCGTACCCCAAGGTCGGGTGGGAGTAGGCGAGAGGAGATGGCGGGCTCGTCTGGAGTGCGTATCCCGCCGACTATGATGTCTCTCATGGAGGAAAATCCGGAGGATACTGTCATCGTGGAGGTTCCGGTATCCCCGGGTTATGTCAGGAGGGAACCTGAGGGTGCAGCAGCTTCCGAGATGACGAAGGCCACAGCGGAGGCTTCAAGTATCGAAGGTTTAGCAAGTACGCAGCTTCCTGGGGGTGAAGAGGAATGGAATTCGTCGTCTTCCGATGACATCGCTCCAGAGCTGCAGGAGTCTGTTGTGGGGGCAGCAGAGGTAGTTGGGACAGAGGAGAGGGTTGATTCCCCTCCTTGTCATGACGAAGGGAAGTCGGCTGAATCATTGCCAAGTCCTACTCCGGCTCCAACCGTGGAAGTTGAGATGGCTACCGATCAGGCGGTAGAGACAAATTCTGTCCCTGCAGAGGGACTTGCGAAGGACGAGACCCTTCTGCCGGTTTTGTCTCCCGGGGCCGGCCAGGAGATGAATGTTGATCTCCCCATTCTGCCGGGGGAGGTACCTGATGCTGATAGGACGTTGGGGGTAGAAGAGGTGGCCGCTGACGTCGGTGGTTTCTCCGGGCTTGAGAAGGGTAAGGGTGTGGAACCCTCTGTTGCTCCTTCCACTTGGGGCACTATCACGACGCATGTGCCGGCTCCTTCTGTTCCTTCGGCTCCTCGGGCTAGCAGTCTAGCCCCTGTCGATGAAGAGCCTACTGATGCCGAGGTTCAAACCTCTCAAGTCGAGGTTGGCGGATCTTCCTCCGGTCCGCCAACTGTAGTAGCTCCTCCAACTCCTGCTATGACGCCGCAGGTGCTGGCGGATGCCGACGAGTATGTGAAGTTCCTCGTCGAGGGAGTATACAAAATGCTGGAGAAGGGTGTATCTGCCGTGATGGATGCCAACGGGAGCTTTGCGACAGCGAAAGCTCTGGCAATGCCCTGTATCGAGCTGATCCGCGTTCACCAAGGCCACGACCACATGGCCGAAATTCTGAAGGTTTCGGTGATCGAGCTGGACGAGCGGCTCGCGGAACTGCAGCGTATCCAACGAAATGACCTCTCTGTCTTGATAGATGCAGAGAAGGGGAAGTTGATTGCTGAGATCGAGGCTTCCCATCAGGCCAATGTGAGCAGTTGGGAGCGTGAAATGGCTGGGACTGAGGCTGCGGCGGAGCAGTTGTCTCAATCTATGAAGAAGACGACGGAAACGCGGGCTGCGCTGGATGCTAACATCGCAGAGATCGATGCCCAGATGCGCCGTCTTGAGGACCAACGGGCCCAACTCCAACTAGAAGCTGATCGTGTCCTGGCTGAACACGTAGCATTCAAGCAGGAGGAAACGACTCTTACTCAGCGAACTCTTGCTTTGGCTCAGCAGCGACGACAGCTTGATGAGAAGCATGAGAGCGAAACTTCCGCTGAGGCTGTCGAACTAATGCGTCAAGAAGCCGAGCGTCGAGTCCTGGCGACTGTGGAAACTCGTACTGCCGACCTGAGACGTCGAGTCAGAGAGCTCTCATCCCACCCTGGAGAGGATCGGGGATTGTAGTTTCTCTCTTTTTATGTTTGTGTTTTTGCAACTCTTGCTGGGGGAATAGCATATTTCTGTACTCTCTCTTTTAGAAAATAAAGAAATACACCATCTTTTTTGTGATGCGTTCATTTTTGATGTCATGAACTTGATGATTTATGTGGACCTATTATCTTTTGCGCACCTTGGTTTTTAGGTACAGATAACAAGTTTGAAGGAACCGACATGTTTGCTCAGAGGTAATGTGGACATGGCAATCATTAGGTTCCAATGATAGAATTTTCCTACTCAGAGGTATTATGGACGTGGTAGGAATGATCCTGGGGGATACGCTGAACAACTCAGAGGTGATGTGGACGTGGAAGTTCTGCGATCAATGTACGACAACGTAGGGGTTGTTTGTACGAGATGTTTACTCAGAGGTAATGTGGACGTGGTAAACATGAAGGATAGCGTAAACTTACGAAGTGTAAGATTCCGCTTTGTAGGGTGTAAAGAGACAACTCAGAGGTAATGTGGACGTGGTTATCTTTCTACGGAAGGATGCCACGGAACAGCTGGGTTCCGGAAGCGTTTGAGTTTGTGGAAAGAGGTTGTTTGGGGAAGTACATGTCTGGAGGATGTCAAGAATAGTACTTCTTTAGGAACTTGCCGTTGATGGGCATCATGAACAAGTCCCCATTGGATTTGGCAAGGCGGTAAGCACCGTTTGAGTATACCGTCTCGATGATGAAAGGTCCTTCCCACTTGGGCTCGAACTTCTCTGGTGTCTTGTGAGTTAACACCATTGGCCTTCTGACTGCTAAAACCAGATCGCCAACTTGGAAAGTCCTCTGTTTGACCTTTTTGTTGAAAGCCTGTGATATACGGGCTTGGTAGAGCTCGATGCGCTGTTGAGCTAGGAGACGCTTTTCGTCAAGTGCCTCCAGTTCCCGCAGACGACGACGTTGATTGTCCTCTTCTGTGAGTTTGTTTGTGATTGCTACGCGGAGTGAGGGTATCTGTATCTCGAGAGGCAGTACCGCTTCGCTCCCGTAGACCAGGGAAAATGGTGTGTAGCCTGTTGGGGTCCGTACCGTTGTGCGGTAGGCCCAAAGGCATTCGCCAAGCTTTTCGTCCCAGTCGCGTTTGTTGGATGACACGACCTTTTTGAGCAGCCTAACGATTGTTTTGTTGAACGCCTCGGCCAATCCGTTTGCTGCCGGATTGTAGGCGGTTGAGGCCACGTTCTGAATGCGATTCTTGTCACAGAACCTGCTGAAAATGTGGCTGATGAACTGAGGACCATTGTCATGGATAATTCGTCGGGGTACTCCGAAACGGTAAATGACATGGTGTTTGATAAAGCTGACCACCCTGGAGCTTTTTACTTCCGCCAGTGGGACTGCTTCCGCCCATTTGGAGAAGTAGTCGGTGATGGCCAGGATGAAACGGTGTCCTCTTGATGAAGGAGGGGTGATTGGCCCTACAATGTCCATGCCCCAGGCCTCGAATGGCCAGGAGGCGACTGTAGGATGTAGCGGTTCAGACGGTGTGTGTATGAAATCTGCATGAAGTTGGCACGCGTGGCACTTCTTAGCATATTCAACAGCGTCAGCGGCCATGGTTGGCCAGTAGTAGCCCATACGTCGCAGTCGATCCTGCAACTTAGGACCGGGTTGATAGGCTCCGCAAGTTCCGTCATGAGCTTCTCGAAGAGCTTCGGCCGCTTCTTCGTTGGACAGGCATCGAAGGAGTAGCCCATCGAAGGAGCGTCGGTACAGCGTTTTAGTGGATGTATCGTAGTAGAATCGAAGAGAGCGTCTCCTGACTGAGACGGCTTCCTTCGGGTCCTCCGGAAGGATTCCGTAGACTGCAAAGTCGATGAACGGGAACCTCCAGTCTCGGACATTGACACCAGTGTTTGCCGGCATGGCGTGAGCCACTTGCAAGCATAGGTTGTTTCTGGGACAAATCAAGTCTCGGCCAGTTACCGTGACATAGTGTTGAGTCCCAAGAGGCGCAGCCAATGAGGCTGCGAGGCCGGCCAAAGCGTCAGCCTCCAAGTTTTGTAGACGGGGGACATGTTCGATGAAGAACCCCGTGAAGGTTGAAATAATGTTCAATGCAACTTCATGATAAGGGATCAGATCTTCATGGCGAACCTCGTATTGCCCCCGAATCTGGTTTACGACGAGTTTCGAGTCGCCGTAGGCTTCCAGATGATCCACCCCCAGCTGTTGCGCTAGCTGGAGTCCCATGATGAGTGCGTTGTACTCAGCAACATTGTTGGAGCACGACTTCGAAAGAGAGTATGTACGCTGGATGACCAGCTGATCGGGGGAGACTAAGACTACCCCCACTCCTGCGATGATTTGGCCCTCGGGGCCTGTTCTTGAAGCGCCATCGAAGAACATCCGCCAAACGGGGCTTCCTTCAGTGACATTTGATTCTTGGACCTCATCCGGGATGTCTTCATAGAGTTTTGAAGATTCTGGGATGGGGTGTGCAGCTAAAAAGTCAGCCAGAGCCTGACCCTTGACAGCCTTCTGCGGGACAAACACCATATTGTACGGCGTTAGTAGGATCGCCCATGTAGCCAGCCGGGAGTTTAATGACCCTGGCTTTGTCATGAGGACTCTGAGTGGATTGACTAGGGAGATGACGTGAATTGTCTGGCCCGAGACGTAATGACGAGTCTTCTGAATGGCAAACACCAAAGCCAAGCACTCCTTTTCAACGGGGTTGTACCGGTGTTCGGCCCCGATGAGTGTTCGACTGAGATAGTAGATTGCTTGCTCATAGCCTGCATCGCTGTTTTGAGCCAGCAAAGCGCAGAGTGAATGATCCATGGCACGGACGTAGAGGAGGAATGGTTTGCCGGCGACAGGTGCCACTAGGACTGGCGGGCTTGTCAAGTAAGCCTTGATGTCGTCGAAAGCCTTTTGGCACTCCTCTGTCCAGACATAAGAGACTCCCTTCTTCATGAGCTGAGTAAAGGGTTGACATTTACCGGAGAGGTTTGCTATGAACCTCCGGATGTACGTCAGACGCCCCTGTAAGCCTCGAAGTTCTCGAAGGTTCTTCGGAGGGTCCATGTTGAGGATGGCTTTGGTCTTCTCGGGATCGACATGAATGCCTTTCGCCGTGATGACAAAGCCCAAGAATTTGCCGCTAGAAACCCCCAGGAAGGATTTAGCGGGGTTCATTTTGAGTTGATGTGCCCGCATGAGATCAAAGACCGTCTTCAAGTCCTGTAGGTGATCTCCTTTGAGGCGGCTCTTGACTGCGATGTCGTCAACATAGCATTCGACTGTCTTGCGAAGATGTTGACGGAAGATGGTGCTCATAGTCCGTTGGTATGTTGCACCGGCGTTCTTCAAGCCGAAAGGCATCACTGTGTAGCAGAAAACACCCTTCGGAGTCCTGAATGACGTGTGTTTTGCGTCATCGGGGAACATCTTGATTTGATTGTAGCCTGAATACCCGTCCATGAAGGACATACGCTCAAAGCCACATGTGTTGTCGATCATCACATCGGTGATTGGAAGCGGGAATTCGTCCTTCGGGCAAGCAGAGTTGAGATCCCTGAAGTCGATACAGACTCGTATCTTCCCATTCTTCTTGGTAACAGGGACGACGTTGGCTACCCAATCCGGGTGTTGTTCCTCACGGATGAAGCCGCCGGTCTAGAGTTTGTCCACCTCCTGATCGATGGCATTCATGATGTCCGGGCGGAAGCGTCGCTGTTGTTGTTTGATGGGTTTGGCATCAGGTAAGATGTTCAACCTATGCATCGCGATTTGGGGATCAAGTCCCGACATGTCTTCGTAGCTCCAGGCGAAGACGTCGATATACTCTTTAGCCAGCTGGACTAAAGATTCTCGGTCTTCTCCTTCTAGGCTTTTGCTGATGAAGATGGATTTTGAAGAAGACCCATCCCCGAGGTCGATCTGCTCGACTTCGTCTTCAGTGGGAGGTTCACGTAACTCAAAACGAGATTCCCATTGTTCTCCTAGGCGTTGAGCCCAGGGTTCCTCTTCGAAGGGTTCCGGCGGTTGGTCTTCGCCTTTATCTTTCTGAGGTTGCGCTGATGTCATGTTAGCTGACAGCACTTTCCTGAAAACTGATCCGATACTGGTATCGGAATCCCAAGTCGATGCTTCAGACGAGTGGGAATGCTCTGCGTCTTCTGCATCTGAACTCTCTGGAGTTGATGGCGGCGTAACATAGCCTAACCCCCGTCGAGTCTTATTGTAATAGTCCAGCGGTTTTCCCTTAGGTGTCGGGATCCGGATAGGGAGATGTCGACCCTTGCCGTAGTTTAGGCCTTTATTGCTTTTCAGGTCGTAGCCCATCTTTTGGATGATGTGCTTTGCCGTATCCGTGTACCGATAAACTTGTACTCTGCCGGTATCAGGTTCTGGCTCGAGTGGCGGGAGGTCTTGATGACGCTTGCCTTTGCCCAAGATGATGGTTCCTTCGTCTCGGCTCCGTGGAGGGGCTATGAAACAGACTCCTTGAGACGGGACTACTTGATTATGATGGACGGTCGTTATTTGTGTTTGCAACGACCGTAGAGCGTTATCTAATGTATACATGGCATTCCAGTGTGGAAGACAAGAATAATTAAAAGACACTCTATTATTGATAAAATACGAGATCTTATCCCGTGGGATTACATTGTCTAAGGAGGGTGCGTTTACATCCGCCGAGATATATTCGCCAAGCTCCTCATCTGTAAGCACTGGGACCGGATCAGGAGAGTCCTCCACAGCTTCGACTTTGGGGTTTGAGAGGGTTATGTGAGCCCTCTCTGGCATCTTGGATGACTGCGACGACTTGCCCTTAAGACACACCTTGAGAGGTGCCTCGGCTGCGCCTCCGGTGAGTGGTGCCTTCCCCTGTAATTTGACCACCAGGGGAGCCGATGTTTGAGGTGGCCTTCCTTTGAGGCGTATCTTCAGGGGAGCTTCGTGAGTCGGTGCTTTCCCTGATAGCTTGATGCTCATTGGGGGCACCTTCTGGGGTGGCTTGCCCTTCAGTCGAATTTTCAAGGGGGCATCGGGAGTCATTTCAGGCTCCATGTCCGGCTCTGTTGCCGTCTCTGCCTCATCATCAGCATCGTTGGCTTCCTCCTCGTCAAGTGGCTTGTACAAGTCGGAATCGGTGAAGTAGGCCTCAATCCCTTTGAAAGGATCGATGTCTGCAAACTCCGTCCGGATGACACCATTGGTGGATACATATTTCATGCATTGGTGGAGCGTGGAGGGCACCACCATGTACTCATGTAGCCATGGCCGTCCGAGCAGGATGTTGTAGTTGACCTCGGCATCTACCACGTAACAAGTCACCTCAGTTTTGAGGCTGCCGATGTGACACTTCAGTCGGATCTTGCCCAGTGGCTCGCTTTTGCTAGCGTTGAAGCCACTGATGGTTGTATTGGAGGGCGCCAGCCGGTACATTGGGATTCCCAACTTTGATAGCAGCGCCTTTGGAATGATGCTTAGGGAAGACCCCGGATCGATCTGAATCCTGCTCACCTTGACCGAACCGATGTACCCTGTATAATACAACGGTCGGTTATGTCGGTGATGCTTAAGCAGCATGTCTTGTTGGGTGAAAGTTATGTTTGGGATAACTTCATCCGCACAATGACAGTGCGCACAAGTAGTTGGGAGGTCTTCCGGCTGCTTGACCTGACTGAGAAAGGATTCAGCATCCTTCAGAGCTTCGCAAAGAGCTTCTCGGGAGTCCTTGGAAAGACGTAGGAGCTCGAACAAAGACAAGCGTGCCGGAGTACTGGCCAGTTGTGCCAGAATGTCAAAGTTGTGAGGCTTGGCTAGCCCCGAAGCATTTTCTTTCCGCAGAGGTCTGTCGAAACGGGCCTCCACCTGCTTCTGTTTATTGGCCGCTGAGGGCTTAGGTGGACCCTCCTCAGGGACGGTGCCAGGAGGCACCACCTCGGCGGCAGCTTCGCCGGTCTGGGCGTTCTGTTGTGCACGCGTCTGCACTGGAAGTGCCTCTTCCATTGAAGAAGAGACTGTGCGGCAAGACTTGATCTTCCTGCCTTTTGATTTGGAGGTAGGGCGTACCTCCGGTTGAGTCACCTCAGAGACGAGGTCGGGGTGAACCCAGAGGACCTCTCCTCGAGATGTGGTGAGTGGGATGAGTCCACTCGCATTGTCACGGGTAGGTGGTAAGTTCACCACCTCCATTGTCGCCTTAGGGATGGGGACGACGCCATCTTGTGCGGTAGTCGGCGGCAAGGTGCCAAACTGAAGTGACACCAAATTGGCTGACACCGTCTTCTCTTCATAGTCGACGGAGATTACATCCGCATTGATCATGCGCTGGATGTAATTCTTGAGGACGTAGCAGTCCTTGGTCGGGTGTCCGACAAACCGATGGTAGTGAAAATACCTCGGGTTGTCCACTTTCCCGACTTCATCGGGCCGCTTCGGGTCCGGAAGCTTGATCTTGTCACCCTGCTTCAGTATCTCAAAGAGTTGCAGGGTGTCATCATCATTGAATGAATAAACCTCCTTGGGTCTCGGTGCCAGTGGAGGTTTCTGAGTAGGCGCAGATGCGCCTTTCGAGGCATTAACAGTCAATGCCTGTTTCCCCTTTGCTTCTCGTCCGGAGTTGTTGGCTGCGGACTTTTTCCCCTTATCGTCAAAGGCGGGGAAGCTAACACCCAGAAGACGTGCATTGGCCGCCTTCTTTTCCGCAGCTTCAGCTTCGATGATCAGGGAGCTCCAGTCGGGAGGGGGAGTAGAGTTGAGCCAGAGCTTTACTGCAGGCAGCATGTTCATGCTGCAAGCGGAGAGAAGCGCATGTTCTGGCATGCCTGGAGGTAGCCTGAAGCAGGCCTGACGGAAGCGTTCGATGAATGCCCGAACCGTTTCCTTCTCCTTCTGGCGTATCTCAATGAGAGACGCCATCGTTATGTCCTTCCCACCGTCATAGAAGCGGTCTAGGAAGAGGCGCGTCAGGTCATCGAAGGACGATATGGAATTGTCGGGGAGGCTGCAGTACCAGTCATACGCCACCCCTTTCAGGGCCCCAACAAAGATGCTGGTGAGGAGCGCGTCCTCCTTCGGTAAATGCCCTGTCTGTGACTGGAAGTACGTCGGGTACCGTCGTGGAGAGTCCTTCCCGTCGTACGGCGTGAGCGTTTGTTGGTTTATACTTTGGGGGATAAACCACCTTGTTCCACTCAAGGGGATAAGGCTGGGGAATGCCCATCTTCTGGCGCTCCTCCTGCCTGTTCTTGGACTAGAAGCGCTCCCGCAGATCTTTGATCATTTCGACCACATCCTCCGTGGAGCTAGGAGTTGGGGAAGGAGGTACCATCTGGAGTGGAGCGTTTGAGGGCTCCGATATCCGGGGAGCTTCTGTGTCTGAGGGCGCCCGTTGTAGGGGCACACTCGACTCCCCATTGGCTCCTGGGTCGGGAGCATTTGAAGGAGTCCTGATCAAGGCCGACCGCATCTCGAACACTGCTTGAGTCAGTGCTTGCATTGAGGCAGAAAGGGTCTTGAGTCCTCCCTCTAGCGAGTCTATGCGCTGGACTATGTCTTGCGGCGGCGCATCAGTCTCGGGATCACCCCCGGTCATGTATACTGTCATGACACGACCGGCAGTGGATGGGTCAGTTGAGGCTTCACTCTCAGCCTCACTCTCATGCGGGGGAGTCACCTCTCCTGGTATTTGGCCACCCCCAGCCGCATTCTGGAGTTCTTCTTCGACAGGCGCATCTGCAAGGGCCTGATTGCCCTCAGCTCTGTCTTGAGGGGCCTCTTCGTTTCCAGAACTACCCCCAGCGGTGTCCTGGAGGACATCCTCTTGAGGGGCTTCAGGGAGGCCGACTTCGCCTTGATGAAGATCCGCCGCAGCTGTGCTTTGGACATCTTCGTCTTCGGAAGGAGGCTCGACAAGGGTCTGGCTACCCCCAGCTTCCTCCAAGAACTTCTTCCTCGACCGAGTGCCTTCGAACACTCCAGAGGTCGAGACAGCTGCCTTGGTTTTCCTCGGCTGGCTTTTGGATGAAGACGAGGAATTGGCAGTCGTCTTCCGGACTGATGAGGAGTTGGAGATCACGTTGCATGAAGCAACCTTTGGCTCCTCTTCTGCTGACACCTTCGTCCCAAGGCGATGTCGGAGAGGTGTCGATGATTGTAGCCGTTGGAAGACTGACTGCTTTGGCGGTACTGCTATCTTGCAATAGCAGTTGATGGTGACCACTGCACAAGTATGTCCCGTGAGAGGCGCATCGTGCATGTTGGTCAACTCTCCTGACCGGCGCTTGTGAGTGATCACGTTGCGCAGGTCGTTGGAGGAGAGTGCTGCCTTCACACCCCTCTCAGGCGCATGGCAGGGCCAAGCGCCGGGGTGGTCAGGAGAGTGCCGCGCCCCCTGATCTAATACCAAGCAGGCATCACGATCAATAGTGGGGGAACCACAGCATTTGAAGTGACTTGAACGGACCTCAAACGCACAACCAGAGGAGGCGCGGGAGTTCAAGACCACTGAATTTGCCTCACTCGACTTGGTTATGCACGCAGTGGATGTGCCCAAGTGAGATGAGGACTTTGAAGGTCGACTCGTTGTCAGTGCCGAAGCACTTGAGTCAACCTTGTGCAGCTTGCCATCGGCAGCGCGCGTGATTGTGAGCGCGTGCCTCTGGCCGGCTGCTGGCATAGCACGTTTGTGGCGCATGGCCCGTGCCGCCTTAGATTTCTTCGTACCAGCCCGCTGGGGCGCATAGTACTCAGCATCCAAATTCTCCTCGCCATTACAGCGAGTGAGTCTGTCAAAGACAGAGGCTCTTTGTGGCGCATCAGAGGTGATGCGCGGGGCATTGGCTGCGCCCCTGCTCCGTCGACGTATCTTCCTCGCCTGAGAGGAAGATGGCTGGGGAACGTGGTCAGCCGCACGTTTCCCCGAGAGATGCGCTGCATCGGCGGGCGCACCTTGGCTGCTGAGAACGTCAGCAGGAAGGGAAGGCTGGATTGGCACATCCCCTTCAGTGGTGGTGCCCGAGGCGTCGATCTTGCGCACCCAGACTGTGCGGGTCTTCTTCGGCTTCGATAGCCGCTTCGAAGGACTCGCACTTCCTTCAGAAATGAACTCCTCGTACGCCTGTTGATTGAGGCGCACTACCAGCGTCTTGTGGGAGGAGCCCACCTTCACGTCGTCGGTCTGTGACACAACCTTCTCGGAAGAGGAGAAAGAAGTCCCCAGCAGAGTCGCCAGCTTGTTTGCCATTAAAATTGTTTGATTGAAACTTTAATACAAACAGAACAGTGATACAATATAGGACTTAGATGTAGTCCTAGGAGTACACTTTTGTTTAAGCTGGGTCCTTAGTGCCAATGGAGTGAGTGGTAATGCGTTGACTCCGTTGACCGACTGACGACGGTTATCGGTTCTCTGAAGGTGGAGATTGCTCTGGGTGCTGGAGCTTGCTGAGAGGAGGAAGACGTTGAGTGTCTGGATCTGCCTCTCTGGTGATTCTTTGTATGTTCGTTGTGGATTCTGTGTGTGTGTGTGAAGGAGATGATCCTTCTATTTATAGTTTTGCAGGCTGGCTGCTCATGCGCGCATGTAGGATGCGCCGGTGTGGGGACGCCACGTGGAGGTTGCTGATGGAGGCGCATGGATGATGCGCCCTGATCGAGGGGGAGAACTCTTTATACTGCTGTTGTGAGCCGGCACGTAGCAGAGGAGAAGATCTTTCTGTTGCTGAAATCTTGGACGAGTTGAGTCAAAGGACACGTGTCGTCGACTCATGGCTCGAAGATCTCGGATTTGTGGAGAGGAGTAATCTGGTGAGCTGCGCCTTGGATTGGGCGCAGGAGGAGGCTGCGGCTCGTAACCTTTAGGAGTTACAAACCATTTGGGGCGCATGGCTTTTGAGGCGCATGCAGGCGACTTTTCTTCTGTCTTTTGGGATCAGAGAGCAGTCTGGGGCGCATGGCTTTTGAGGCGCACGCTGATTTGGACGCATGGCTGTAGAGGCGCATGCTGATTTGGACGCATGGCCGTAGAGGCGCATGCTGATGGTGGAGTGGCCACGTGGCAGTAGCCGTCGAAATAAAGTCATGATGATGCTGACGTTGCCGACGCTTCGTTTTCTGAAAAAGCTGTCGACTGTTCAGACTTGGGGAAACGTGCTGCCAACTCTGTCAGTTCAGCATTTAATGTTTGTGACGTTCGATGGACAGCTGAGTAGGCGCGTCGGTTGGCGTTCCACTCGGTATGGGGATGTGTGGGGGCGCATCCTCTGGGATGCGCTAGGTACTGTAGGACGCGTCTGTGTGATGCGCCTGATGCTGGAGGGCGCGTCTGTGTGATGCGCTGTCTGGCTGGCGCATCCGACATGTCCTTTGATGATGCGGCTGTCTCGCTCCTCGAGTGCTATAAATAGCCGTTTTGGCTGAATTTGAGGCGTCTGGTTCATCCATTTAATGCAAATTCATTGCACGGAATTCGGAGAGCCATCCACTTGGCGCGTGGGTTTGATCTGCCCGGCCTATAAATAGTGGCATGGAGAGAAGATTAGCTTCTCATTCCCTCACGTACTTCCAACATGAACTTGGATATGCGGATGCATTCTGTCGACGAAGTGCTCCCGAGGGTGAAGATGAGACGCCATGTTGTCTTCGATGCACTTGAAGGTGACTGTTACATCCAAAAGACGGAGTCGAGGGCTTCCGAGGCAGGCGGAAGGTGCCTGTTGCATCCAAAGATAGGGATGCTCGGGCCTCGTCTCCGTTATTCCGGAGGAGCCGTAGATCGGAATGGCGGTGCTAGGCTCCTTCTTCCTTCAAAGTGGGGACTGCCCACTTTGGTTGTGTTGAAAGCTGCTCCTTTAGCCGCGGTTTCGATCACGGTCTTCCTTCGCCTTTGGAGGCTCTTTCGAAGCCTCCCCTGGCCACAGCTTTGGCGGTGCTCTTCTCTTCCTTGGTTCCAGCCAGAGGGTTAAATGCTTTGTGGAGCATTTATCAGGTGAGCCTGGCTGGAAGAGTGGCACATAACTGGGCTGCTGAAGGGATGCACATAACTGAGCTGGATGCACATAACTGAGCTGCTGAAGAGATGGTGGGATGCGCCTGGTTGGAGGCGCATGACGTCTGCTGCGCCTGACTAGTGGCGCATGGTGGCTGCTGCGCCTATCTGGAAGCGCATGGTGACTGCTGCGCCTATCTGGAAGCGCAGGGTAGCCGCTGGCTGTAGACTTAGGATCTTTCCTTTGCAGAAATTCTCCTTTGTACAACCTTTTGTAGACATGTAATAGACTTTTGCATATGAATAAAAAAGCCTCTTCCGAATGTCTATCTTTGTTGATTTTACTGTGAAGTTCTTCGTCTGAGTTCTGGCGCATGTAGTGTCTGGCGCATGGTCTTTCTGGTTTGTGAAATTCCATGCTTCTACACCTCCTTCTGGCTTTTCGAGTCCAGGCGTGCCCTAGCCGGACTCCGAGTCGGTTCTTTGTTCCGGTGACCGCTGTCCTGACGATTTCTCCTGTTGTCCGTGATTATTTCTTTCTTTAAATCATCTGAGAGCTCTAGCCGAGCAACCCGAGGTATAACCCCTGTCCCGTCTCTCTTTTTCTACAGTCTATGATGAGAATGGTCCCCGATTCCCCCTTGGGAATTCGGTTTTTAGCGACGTCGTATTTTTCGGAACCTTCGGAAAGGTTCTGTTGATTGTTTGGATTTTCCGGAACTTTTCGGAATTGGATTTTGGTATATTTTGGGCTTTCCGGATTTTTCCGGTAGCGTTCTGTGACGTTTATGGTTGGAATCGGGCTTCCGAAATTATTTCGGGTCGTCCCGAATTAATCTGTGGATTGGTTGTGGATTATTTTTATATATATATTTTGGGATTCCCTGGTTTGGGATTTGCAGGAAAATTATCGACATATTTTCCAGTTTTTGAGTTGACCAAAAACAGAGGAGATGCTGCCGGATTTTTCCGTAAATTCAAGAATATTTTAAAAATGAATTTAAAATGGATTTCGGAATTTTATTTAATATTTAGATTTTGGGCGACGACCGTATCGGTCAATGGGCCCCGGCTAAGTGCAAACGAAACCGGCTTCGCCCGGACGTTGAGACATTAGCCTAGTTGAAGATTGGACCATATCTGAGACTCGATAAATAATTATTTTATCTTTATTTTTATCATTTAATTTTATTCATATTTAATTTATTTAAAGTTTAGAACTAACGACCGTTTCTGTCTTATTTCAATTTATGTAAATAAATTGTAATGGGCATAAGCTCAGCTGGTTGTTGGTTCTGTAACTGTAATTTGGTAGCGTAGGTTTTGGTTATTGCTGATTTTGCGAGTTTTTGTAGCGTTCGAATAAATCGGATAAAAGTATTTTCGTATAAAAATTAATAAAGATTTTCTCACCCAAAAATCTACAAGTTTTTATATTAATTAACGATCATGTATTTCTCACTAAATAAGAAATTAGTTTTATATTTATAATTATGAAAAATACAAAGTTTTAACCAATTAATCTGGTATCGACGAGTTTTTCAAATTCAAAGTTAAAACCATCTTTTCCCTCGTATTAAATTCAAACGCACCGATAATCGTAATTCTGTGTGTTTTGTTAATAAAGAATTAAAATTGGATTAGGATACAAATAGAGATTTCAACTAGCGTAGCTAGATTGGTAACCCTGGAATCTGAGTCAATTTCTCGAATGTAGGAATTCGAGGACGATTCTGAATTCCCGTCTCGAAGTCTTCATCATCTCCAGTCAAATCCATTTTGAGGCAAGTATAGTTTGTGTTAGTTTTACAGTTATTTTAATAATCGCTTTATTGCAAGTTTAAACCACGATGCAAACACGAAACTCTCTCGGAGAGTATTGACTGCAACTACTGTACTGATTGGGGACTGGGGGAGTAGAGTAATGTATATGACCACATCCAACTGTAACTTAGAACTGTATTAGCTTACCCCTCATACACACGGGGATAAGCCGAATCGTATCAATATGATACAACTGTACATCCCAAGCCGGTCATATTCATTGCCTATTCAAATCACACTGTTTTACTGTTAGAAAACTGTTCATTTCAAAACTGTTTAAAAGTGCATGATTCTATTATTCATTTTAACTGTTTTAAATTAGCATGAATTGTACTTTGCTCCCTCCTGACTGGAGATACATTTTTAGGGGATATTGAGGATGCTGAGCTGTTGTACAGCAGTTACTACGACCCTGTTCTGTACCCAGTAGTGCTGCCAGAGTCCCCATTGGAGGACGTTGGGACTGAGGCCGATGATCCGGCTGATAGATAGTTTTTCTTTTCAGCATTGTTGTTCATTTCAGATTCTGTTATTTATTTCAGAACATTTTCCAGTTGTATTTCATTTTCAATTTCAATAAAGTTTCATTTCCGAATTTGAGTTGTGACAAATATAGTTGTTGTTGTATGGTTACCTGCTAATGGAACAGCTTACTGCCGCCGTCTCAACAACGGTGCAGGCTGGGCATGATTCGGTTCGACCCAATTATTTGGGATCGGGTCGTGACATGTTTTTAGTGGTGGCCCATGCAGGTCAACAACAACTTAGGAAAACATACCTAGAAACAATTAGAACACTAGAACATTGATTTGTCACGACATAGGACCGAATTATATACATAAATATTTTTGATTGATTATAGACTGGTAGGATACCTCGCTTATGTTTGTACATAAACCTTCCAGATTATGGCCAAAGGAAAGACTACCCGATCCGGCCCTGCTGATGATGAGGTGTCATCAACTGATCACACCCCTCCTCAAGCACGTCGGGACCCACCTCCCTTGCAGCTGACAGACCGTCCCCATGCTGCACCAGCTCCCTGGCCCGTTTACGCTACTACAGCGCAAACGAAGGAACCGGCACTTCCCCGGGCTGAGCCGCAGATCCCTGCGGTAGTGCCCGCACCAGCTGCCCCACCAGTGCCCGTGGATCCCACTGATCTAGTGGGAATGCTACGAGGAGTGCTTGAAGCCCAGAGAGCTCAAGCAGAAGCCCACCGAGAGCTAGACTGCTGCCCAAGCTGAAGCCCATCGCGAGCAGACCGCGATTATGAGAGAAGGCATGGAGAATGCCCACAATGTGGCTATGGCTGCCCTCGAAAGAGGAGGAACCACTTCATCGGAGCCACGACCTGCCAAGGTAAGCATGATTCAGGAGTTAAGTTTTATATCTATAAGGCCATTCTTTTGATTAGAGGCGTATTATTACATGAAGGTCGGAGATATAGAGAGCTTTAAGAAGCAAGTCCCTCGATCTTTCAAAGGAACCGAGGGTATCATCTACGCCGATGAATGGCTAGACCATATGGAGCGTCTCTTGAGCGTCGCTCGACTCCCGGAGGACCTCAAGACCGAAGCAGTAGGACTCCAACTGCAAGATGCGGCGAGCACCTGGTATCGGAATGAACCTCGACTCCAGGACAAGCAGCTCGACTGGGACACCTTCAAGAGGCTGTTCCACAAGAAGTTCTTTCCAACATCTGAAATGCGGGAGATGGAAAGGCAATTCCAGGACTTGAAGCAGGGAAGCATGACGGTCAGCGAGTATGCGACAGAGTTCGGCCGACTAAGCCGCTTTGCCCAGAACCTGGTAGCTGACCACAAGGATCGAGCTGAACGATTCAGGTATGGATTACGAGAAGAGATTCGTACCCCTGTGATCGCAGGTGGCGCTAAAACATATGAGAGGATCCTGATACGAGCTCAGGACGTGGAGAAGAGCCAGCCTTCTCGATCCAAGAGGGAGTATCCTGGAACCAGCAACTTCCAGGGTAACCAGAAGAGGCCCAACAACAACAACAACAGGCCTTCGCACCACCAGCAGCAGCACCATCAGGCGAGGACTAATGACAAGTCGCCGCAGAGGCAGATCCCTGTCTGTGATTTTTGCAAGAGGCCAGGACATCAGTCGAACATATGCAGGAAGAAGCTAGGACACTGCCTAGTCTGTGGGTCTGCCACCCACCAAGTGAGGGATTGTCCCTCATCAGTTCACCGGACCGGAACCAATCAGCAAAGAGCTCCCTTACCCACTCAGCAACAACGGTTCGGACAACACCAGCAGAAGACCGGGCGAACTTTTGTCCTAGCAGCTGATGAGCAGGAACCAGAGCAGGAACCCACCGCTGATGTCATCACAGGTTCCATTTATGTGTTTTCACATCCTGCTCTAGCATTATTTGATTCGGGTGCATCACATAGTTTCATATCATCAGAGTTTATTTCTGCACACCACCTAGATACGGGACTTAGCAAGATGATTAGTAGGGTCATGACTGGTGGTGGACCTATAACCATCACTGAGGCTTGTAATTGTCCCATAACTATCTCTGGCCATCAATTCTTAACACCCTTACTAGTGATGCCCCTGCCCAACTATGATGTAGTCCTAGGGATGGACTGGTTAAATGAACAGCATGCGCTGATAGATTGTCACCGAGGTTGTGTCATCTTCAGCCCACCAGGAGAACCGGAGTTTGAAATCTCTCGAGCTCCGGAAGACATGACGAGTGTTACCTACTCCTCAATCACCGAAGAACCCGGGCCTTCTCACCCTATCATCGCGGAATTCATGGACGTCTTTCCAGATAGTCTTCCAGGATTGCCGCCGGATCGAGATGTGGAATTCACCATCGATCTAGTACCCGGCTCTTCCCCTATTTCTCGGGGATGCTACAGAGTCAACCCCAAGGAGGCCAAGGAGATGAAGGATCAGATCGACGAGCTGAAGGCACAATGATTTATCAGAGACGGGGCTTCACCCTGGGGAGCACCAGTATTGTTCGTGCCCAAGAAGGATGGAACCGTGCGGATGTGCATCGACTACCGGGCGCTGAACAACATCACTATCAAGAACAAGTACCCCCTGCCCCGGATCGACGACCTGTTTGATCAACTGAGCGGAGCCAACATATTTTCAAAGATAGATCTCAGATCAGACTACCATCAAATCAAGGTCAGGAAGGAGGATATTCCCAAGACGGCGTTCAACACCAAGTATGGACAATTTGAATTCTTGGTCATGCCGTTTGGACTGACAAATGCTCCCGCGGTATTCATGAACCTCATGAACAAAGTTTTTCATGAATATCTGGATCAGTTTGTTGTTGTCTTCATCGATGACATACTGATCTACTCGAAGATGGAGGAAGAGCATGAAGAGCACTTGAGGAAAGTGCTGAGTACCTTGAGGAAGGAGAAGCTCTATGGTAAGCTATCCAAATGCGAATTCTTTTTAGACAAAGTGAAATTTTTGGGCCATGTTGTCACAGGAAAAGGAATTTCGGTGGATCCAAAGAAGATAGCTGCTATTGAGAAGTGGACTGCACCAAGCTCGGTTGCAGAGATCAGGAGCTTTTTGGGACTAGCTGGCTACTACCGGAAGTTCGTGAAGGATTTCTCCAAGATTGCTGAACCAATGACGAAGCTTACCAGGAAGAACGAGGAATTCATATGGTCTGAAGCTTGTCAGTCAGCTTTTGAGGAACTGAAGAAGAGGCTCACAACTGCGCCGATACTTGCGCTACCCGCAGGTCCCGGCGGTTTCTCAATCTATAGTGATGCTTCCGGTAAGGGACTGGGCTGCGTTCTTCAACAACACGGGAAAGTAATTGCCTATGCATCTAGACAATTACGGACTCATGAGAAGAACTACCCCACACATGATTTGGAGCTTGCAGCGGTAATTTTTGCTTTGAAGCTATGGAAGCACTACCTGTATGGAGAGAGAGTGGAAATATTTACGGACCACAAAAGTCTGAAATATGTTTTCACTCAGAAGGAGCTGAACATGAGACAAAGACGATGGCTGGAGCTGATGAAGGATTTTGACATCAACCTGCAGTATCATCCGGGTAAGGCTAATGTGGTTGCAGATGCACTTAGTCAATACCCGATGGCAATGTTCTTGACCAAGGAGCGTCATTTGCTGGAGGACATGGAGAAGCTTGGATTGAAAATTGTACTGCCCGAGGAGGAGATGAAGAAACTTGGAAGAGAAGCCATCGTACCAGTAGATGAATCATCATTGATGCAGTTGCAAGTGCGTTCGAGTCTTATGGACAGGATCAAGGAGGCACAATTCCAAGACGAGACGCTTTGCAAACTCAGAGACCAAGTGCTGGCGGGAACACTTGAAGGATTCTCAATCGCCAGCGACGGAGCACTGAAGAATGGTACGAGGCTGTGCGTACTAACTGGCGAACTGAGGAACGAGCTGATGCAAGAAGCGCACCAGTCGCAGTATTCTATACACCCTGGAGCCAACAAAATGTACCGGGATATGCGGACAATAGTATGGTGGTACGGAATGAAGAAAGACGTATCCAGGTATGTGGCTAGATGTTTAATTTGTCAGCAAGTTAAAGCTATCAGGCAGAGACCAGCAGGATTATTGCAGCCGCTTGACATTCCGGAGTGGAAATGGGAGCACATAACGATGGATTTTGTATCGGGACTGCCTCGATCCCAAGGAGGGAAGGATGCCATTTGGGTTATTGTGGACCGACTGACGAAGTCAGCTCACTTTATCCCCTTCAAGGTTGGTTTATCCACCAAGAAGTTGGCAGCACTGTACATGCGGCACATCTACCGGATTCATGGAGTTCCGGTAAGTATCGTATCTGACAGGGATACTAGATTTACCTCTCACTTTTGGAAGAGTTTGCATGACAGCTTGGGAACCCAACTGAAGTTCAGCACCGCCTACCACCCTCAGACTGACGGGCAATCGGAGAGAACAATCCAGACGCTAGAAGACATGCTGAGATCCTGCGTCCTGGAATTTGGAGGGTCTTGGGAAGACCATTTGCACTTGGTAGAGTTCTCTTACAACAACAGCTACCAAGCTAGCATCGGTATGACACCATTCGAGGCACTCTATGGACGTCGTTGCCGCACTCCACTTGCGTGGGACGACGTCGGAGAACGAGTGATGCTTGGACCTGAGATGGTGACCGAAGCAGCAGAGAAGGTGAGGATGATCAGAGATAAGCTCATGATTGCCCAGGACAGACAGAAGCATTGGGCTGATAGCAGCAGACGGCCTTTGGAGTTTGAAGAAGGCGACAGTGTGTTTGTGAAGATCTCGCCTACCAGAGGAACAATCCGTTTCGGCAGAGCAGGGAAGTTAAGCCCCAGTTACATTGGTCCATTTGAAGTACTTAACAGGATTGGAGAAGTGGCTTATCGGGTGGCTCTACCCCCAAGTCTCGAAGGCGTCCACAACGTCTTCCACGTCTCGCAGCTGAGACGCTACATCCCGGACCCGAGCCATATCTTGGACCATTCAGAGCTGGAGATTGGACCCAGCCTCACAGTGCCGGAGAAGCCAGTGGCAATTTTGGATAGAGGCGAGAAGAGAACCAGGAACACTGTGACGCCGATAGTCAGAGTGATGTGGCGGCACAACTCACCAGGCGAGTCGACCTGGGAGCGAGAAGACCAGATGCGGGAGCAGTACCCGTACCTGTTTGAGACTTAAGGTAATCCCTAACCTTGCCTTTAATTTCGAGGACGAAATTTTCTAAGGAGAGAAGATTGTGAAACCCAATTTCTTTGGTTAATTATTATTATTATTATTATTATTATTATTATTATTATTATTATTATTATTATTATTATTAATTGGCTTGGAAATTAATTTCAAAATAAATTCATGGCTTTTGTTTGCGAACCCAGACCCAGTCCAAACCCTTCCTTTGAAATCTGAATTCTTATTATTATTAAAAAAAAACATAATTTTGTGCTGGTCACGATGGACCAGCACTATTCTCCTCACCCCAACCCACGTTCACCCTACTCATTTCTTTTCTCCCCTTCAATCTCTCTCACCCACAAACCATTTCCAACACCACTCTCCTTATAACTCCCTAACCACCTCCTCTCCCACAACATCAGAACACCACCTCCATCCTACTTATCACTCCAGAACATTTCCAAAGGAGTAAAACCCCACCACCACCAAACCTCTCTCTCACAAATTCCCTCACCCCTCGACCCCCTCTCTCCCGGCTCGTCCGACCTTCGCCGGCCAACCCCACCTCCAGCGACCCCCTTCGCGCGCCCAACCGTCGGCCCCTCTCCGGCGCGCCCCGACTCCCCAGCAGCGCCCGACCCCTGCGCTCCTCCCCGACCCGATCCAGCCCCTCCGGCCGCCGACCCCCTGTGCCCCTCGCCGGCGCGTGCCCTAGCTCCGGCCGAGCTCCCCGTGCGCCGTCGGCTCCTCTTCCGCGCGCGCCCTTCCCGAGGACCCCTGTGCGCCGACCCCGCCCAGCAGCGCGCAGCCCTGTGCGGCGCGTTTCCCAGCGTCCTTCGCTGTCAGCGTTCAGCGCTGACCGCCTCCTTCTGGCTTTCCGAGTCCAGGCGTGCCCCAGCCGGACTCCGAGTCGGTTCTTTGTTCCGGTGACCGCTATCCTGACGATTTCTCCTGCTGTCCGTGATTATTTCTTTCTTTAAATCATCTGAGAGCTCTAGCCGAGCAACCCGAGGTATAACCCCTGTCCCGTATCTCTTTTTCTACAGTCTATGATGAGAATGGTCCCCGATTCCCTCTTGGGAATTCGGTTTTTAGCGACGTCGTATTTTTCGGAACCTTCGGAAAGGTTCTGCTGATTGTTTGGATTTTCCGGAACTTTTCGGAATTGGATTTTGGTATATTTTGGGCTTTCCGAATTTTTCCGGTAGCGTTCTGTGACGTTTATGGTTGGAATCGGGCTTCCGAAATTATTTCGGGTCGTCCCGAATTAATCTGTGGATTGGTTGTGGATTATTTTTATATATATATTTTGGGATTCCCTGGTTTGGAATTTGCAGGAAAATTATCGACATATTTCCCATTTTTGGGTTGACCAAAAACAGAGGAGATGCTGCCGGATTTTTCCGTAAATTCAAGAATATTTTAAAAATGAATTTAAAATGGATTTCGGAATTTTATTTAATATTTAGATTTTGGGCGACGACTGTATCGGTCAATGGGTCCCGGCTAAGTGCAAACGAAACCGGCTTCGCCCGGACGTTGAGGCATTAGCCTAGTTGAAGATTGGACCATATCTGAGACTCGATAAATAATTATTTTATCTTTATTTTTATCATTTAATTTTATTCATATTTAATTTATTTAAAGTTTAGAACTAACGTCCGTTTCTGTCTTATTTCAATTTATGTAAATAAATTATAATGGACATAAGCCCAGCTGGTTGTTTGTTCTGTAACTGTAATTTGGTAGCGTAGGTTTTGGTTATTGCTGATTTTGCGAGTTTTTGTAGCGTTCGAATAAATCGGATAAAAGTATTTTCGTATAAAAATTAATAAAGATTTTCTCACCCAAAAATCTACAAGTTTTTATATTAATTAACGATCATGTATTTCTCACTAAATAAGAAATTAGTTTTATATTTATAATTATGAAAAATACAAAGTTTTAACCAATTAATCTGGTATCGACGAGTTTTCCAAATTCAAAGTTAAAACCATCTTTTCTCTCGTATTAAATTCAAACGCACCGATAATCGTAATTCTGTTTGTGTTTTGTTAATAAAGAATTAAAATTGGATTAGGACACAAATAGAGATTTCAACTAGCGTAGCTAGATTGGTAACCCTGGAATCTGAGTCAATTTCTCGAATGTAGGAATTCGAGGACGATTCTGAATTCCCGTCTCGAAGTCTTCATCCTCTCCAGTCAAATCCATTTTGAGGCAAGTATAGTTTGTGTTAGTTTTACAGTTATTTTAATAATCGCTTTATTGCAAGTTTAAACCACGATGCAAACACGAAACTCTCTCGGAGAGTATTGACTGCAACTACTGTACTGATTGGGGACTGGGGGAGTAGAGTAATGTTTATGACCACATCCAACTGTAACTTAGAACTGTATTAGCTTACCCCTCATACACACGGGAATAAGCCGAATCGTATCAATAGGATACAACTGTACATCCCAAGCCGGTCATATTCATTGCCTATTCAAATCACACTGTTTTACTGTTAGAAAACTGTTCATTTCTAAACTGTTTAAAAGTGCATGATTCTATTATTCATTTTAACTGTTTTAAATTAGCATGAATTGTACTTTGCTCCCTCCTGACTGGAGATACATTTTTAATGGATATTGAGGATGCTGAGCTGTTGTACAGCAGTTACTACGACCATGTTCTGTACCCAGTAGTGCTGCCAGAGTCCCCATTGGAGGACGTTGGGACTGAGGCCAATAATCCGGCTGATAGATAGTTTTTCTTTTCAGCATTGTTGTTCATTTCAGATTATGTTATTTATTTCAGAACATTTTCCAGTTGTATTTCATTTTCAATTTCAATAAAGTTTTATTTCCGAATTTGAGTTGTGACAAATATAGTTGTTGTTGTATGGTTACCTGCTAATGGAACAGCTTATTGCCGCCGTCTCAACAACGGTGCAGGCTGGACATGATCCGGTTCGACCCAATTATTTGGGATCGGGTCGTGACACCTACACCACCATCCTCCTCATCTACACCACCATCCTCCTCAGGTGATATTATTCCTCCTACTTCTTCCACACCACTATCTATACGAATGACTACTCGCAGTAATACGGGAAATCCTTCGGACAGATATGGTTGGGATCTTGCTAAGTTTGTTTCTTATGATCATATCTCTTCTTCTCATGGAGCATTTATAGCATCTTTGGATAGTATTACTGTACCTAACAATTGGCAGGTTGCCAAAAACGATCCAAAGTGGAAAGCGCGATACACGAGGAGTTGGGAGCTCTTGAGAAGAACCACACTTGGGAGCTGGTGAGCCTGCCAGAAAGGAAAAGAGCAGTCGGATGCAAATAGATTTTTACTGTAAAACAAAACCCAGATGGACAGATTTTGCGCTACAAAGCTCGACTGGTGGCAAAAGGATACAGTCAGACGTACGGCATCGACTATGACGAGACCTTTGTACCAGTAGCGAAGATGAGCACTGTCAGGACCTTGATCTCCCAGGCAGCCAATGGAGGGTGGAAGCTACACCAACTGGATGTGAAGAATGCATTTCTTCATGGGGATCTAGTGGAGGAGGTGTACATGGAGATACCACCAGAATTTGGCACCAAACAGACAGAAGGCAAGGTCTGCAGACTGAAGAAGTCCCTCTATGGACTGAAGCAGTCTCCTCAAGCATGGTTTGACAGGTTCAGGAGAGCAATGATAGGGATAGAATATCAGCAGATCAATGCTGATCATACTGTCTTCTTCAGACGAAGTGGAGGCCACATCACCATGCTTGCTGTATATGTAGATGATATGATTATCACAGGCGATGATGAGCAGGAGATCGTCCAACTCAAAGGAAAGCTTGGCAAGGAGTTCGAGGTGAAGGATCTTGGCCCTCTTCGATACTTCCTTGGGATTGAGATTGCTCGAGATACAGAGAGAATTATTTTTTTCTCAAAGGAAGTACGCATTGGACTTGCTTACGGAAACATGAATGATGGGATACAAACCAGCTACGACACCGATAGACCAGAAGTTCAAACTGGATGCTGAAGCTGGAGAACCAGTTGACCGGGATAGATATCAGAGATTGGTGGACAAGTTGATCTACTTGAGCCACACTCGACCTGATATCAGCTTTGCGGTCAGCGTAGTGAGCCGCTACATGCATGACCCCCGGAAGGGTCATATGGACGCAGTGTACCAGATTCTGAGGTACTTGAAGGAAACCCCGGAAAGGGACTGATTTTTAGAAGAAATAATCACGTGAGCATCGAGGGCTATTGTGATTCTGACTGGACTAGTTGTGCTGATGACAGGAGATCCACATCGGGGTACTGCATATTTGTAGGAGGCAACTTGGTCTCTTGGAGGAGTAAGAAGCAGCCAGTGGTGGCTAGATCAACAGCTGAAGCAGAGTATAGAGCTATGGCTTTGGGAGTCACAGAGCTATTGTGGTTGAAGAATATGCTGACGGAGCTAAAGCTGGACCAGGGAGCCAAGATGAAGTTATGGTGTGACAACCAGTCAGCTATTACTATTGCCAACAATCTACTGCAGCATGACAGGACCAAGCATATCGAGATTGACAGATTCTTCATTAAAGAAAGTTTGATAAATGACTACTAGAGCTGGGCTACGTTCCAACCAAAAATCAGGTAGCAGACGGACTGACCAAGGGGCTTAGCTCTATCAGCATGATGAGAGGATGTGACAAGATGGACTTAGTGAATATCTTTCGCCCATCTTGAGGGGGAGTGTTGATATATTTAGTAAGAGAATATGTTATATTTCATATGGGAATATCCTGAGGACATATTTGGGATGCCAGAATATGCCACAGGATATTCCATTGGATATTCCATAATGTAAAGGCTATATAAAGCCTATGAAATTATCAATAAATCATATCAATCAATCTCAACAAAAACTATTATTGTAACTACTAAAATATTCAGTTCAGAATTCAAGACCAAACATATGCAAGAATTTTAAGTCAATAATGTCCTAGAAACAACAGAAAATAAGTTATGACCACCTACTGATGACTTTTAATGCGGTCTAGTAAGTTAAGGTAGAGAGCAGCACAATTGGAAACCATGCTATTCTTAGTAACAATACTGGGATACAGAAACATACCATATCCATGAGGATGGCATAGGCTCAGATCTGCATCTATCAAAGATGTACTTAATAAAATTAAGTCACTGAAAACTAATCAAGAGAATAAGACCTCATCTTGGTATTAAAACAGAAGTTGTGGCCTAACAAGTTATTAGAGCTTTAGCATCAGCTTGTATAATGCTAGCATCAACTTCTAAATAGGGTTTTTATGGTTTGAAATGTCAATCTGTAAATTGTAGCATATTTACCTGTAATTTGGAGACAATCAGTAACAAAATAGAGTGGATACTTCCGCTTTTAAAAAAAACATCAAGCCAGCTTTCTGTTGTAGAAACTGTGAAGGATGCCACAACATCTTGATAAACCGATCTATGATATCTATGCTGCTAAAGATCCAGTCCTTCCATGTAGGAATCAAATAGTTTGAAGTTCCCTATGCACTTTTTCTAACTATTAACTCTTGTGTAGTGCTGAACACCAAAAACATGTATCTGCATCTGAGATTCTGAATATAAGTCATATGGCTAATTTCCCGTTCATCATGTATAAATTTTTAAAATGGCATGTCGAACAGGAAAAGGAAAACAAATATACAAAAGTGTTCAAGATTTACCGGTAACATTAACGGAAATTATACAAGATTATTCACTTAGCTCAACAAATGTTGTAGGGATGGAATGACAGAACAGAAAATCTGAATTATGTAGCCCTTTCTTAGGAATGTTTGTTGGTAGGAACAGTGTATAAAACCGTCTTCACATGTTGGTAAGTTGGATCCAATAAAATACAACCAAGTCCGGGCAATAAACTTCCAAAATCATTTCTCATGAGACCAAAGCTTATCACCATGACAAATACATCAAAGATCCACCATACTAAAAATGATATAATTTTCTTGCATTACCTATTTGAATGTTGTTTGTTAAATTTGACTTCCAAGACTGCTCTCCCTGGGGAAGGCCATAACCCACATAGGCAATAAAATGACAATTATATAGCAAAACTAACTCCTTTTTCTCTACTAGCCTCTAGCTGGAGCATGATGAGACATTATATTGTATATACTCATGTATGTCTATTTTGTACTGAACTACTTTGAAAGGCCATACTTCACTCACTTTTATAAACCAAACTATGCGAAACCTTGGATGACCTTCAGCAATTATGCTTAACTTTCAAAAAAATTGCATGATGCAACTAATTTAAAGGGTCCTCACCCCCTGCAACATATCCATATGATAAGTGCAGAAGGTTGTGCAGTGAGATTCGAGGACTCCCAACAACAAAGATAACAAATGGTATACGTGTTAGTGTAAGCCCTTGAACCCACCATCCATTGGCATCCCTTTTTTTCCTGTGCAAATAACTTTTTGCAAGGCTTATCATAGCCACAACATCAAAATGTTCAATAATGCATGAATAAAGACAACCAAAATAAAGAATTCACTATGTAATAACTCAATAGAAATAATTTTTTTTAAAACTCTTTCATTAGCCCTTATATGAAGTATTAGATGCAGCCCAGGCTAAAGTAATTCCCAATAAAGCTGATTGTTGAATAGATTATAAGCAAGGTGATGATTCCAAAAAATTCTTGCCAATCCGGAGGCTTCCCTGATGACCAAAATTCAGAAAAATATCAAGAATTAATTAAAGACGGAGACAAATAAATTTCTTTTAATTAAAATAAAAAGAACTTTAGGATTTTTCTTGCTCAGCTGGCATGGGTTCCTTCCGTGCAGAATTCATAACACACCATAGTGACCTGAAGGGGCTTTTAGAAATATAGTCCAGGAAGCACATGCACTTCAAAAATCATTGTTGTGTCTGTTTCATGTGGTGTCAGTGACCGTATGGACGATCCGAAAACAATATTCCATACAATATTCCAAAGTTCCTCAATGACGTGGTAAAAGTGTCAGGATATGCCACAGTCTGTAAAGTGAAATGCATTCAGAATCGATTAGAATGTTTATAGGGAATTTCAGCAGACAATCACATAAATTATGCTCTGAACAAATCTTCCAACTAACAGTAAGGAAACTCAAAACAATATGTCCCTTGTAAGCAAGAGAGAGCTAACAGTAAACAACTTTAATTTTGGAATTCAAATAATTAAATCATGGTTAATTCAGAAAAACCATAATGCTATAAAATATTAACATAAACTATTTTCTTCAAACCAACATAAATCCTTATTATACTTGTTGAAGTCTTTGCCACTACACCTAAACTAGTGTTAATGAGGTTTGTCAGATATATACTTATATCTTTCTAACAATACTATCCACCCAACATCAAGATCTAGCATGTGCTTTGGCAATTCTCAAACTCTCACAAATGGAAGAAGAATTTAATTCAGTCCAGGAAAATCCATATCCATATCACTTTGGATTGGAGGGATTTATTTCTCATATAAGCAAGGGAAGACTCAAATTTATCAAGTTATGAATGAGGTTATGGAAAGAAATTCTATTATGCACTCAGTTCATGGACACTTACAGCCATAATGGATTATTAGGTGATTCATTAAGAGGCACATTTGTGCTTTTCTTGATGTACACTTGTCGTGAAACACAATTTGTAAAGTAATATATCAGTCACTTATTAGGAAAGACATCTTTTAGTAATCTATTGTTGACTTTCCTTTCATCTGATTGATAGTGCTTATAAACAATGTATATGTTGAATTAAAGTTAAGTATTGGGTTACATTAAAAAAAAGACATTAAATAAGCTACATATGTCTAAAAAGAAATTATAAACAACAAAACTAAAAATAGATAATAATGCAGACTATTGACACAAATGTAAATTATTGCACTAAAACTTGCTATATGCTCAAATAAGATTTAATGATAGTAAAGCAGCAAAATGGAAACAGAACCTGATAGGTAACGCAATCTTCAGTTTCCCCTGCCATTTTATGTCGAAGAAAGCATTACTTGCATCAAGAACACCTGCACACACACCAAAAAGCAGTAACTAAACTTAGTAATCCGTACTCACAAAGGATCAATTCAGTTTAGATCTTTACCTGTATAATTAGTTTCCACATGTTTCACGAGACACAACACTGTATGGACATGGTGACACGACACAGGTTTTGGTGCATCGTAGTGTATTTCTGAGTGTCAAATTGTCAATATTGTGATCCACAATGCAACTGATACAACTACGTACTGCACAATTCTTTTGGAATGTTGTTTGTTTTGTAACCAGTACTTGATCACTAAAGCTATTTAAGTGGTGTATTCGACAATTCAGCTCACAAATAGAAATATTCCACAGCCTATCTACTCAAATGTAAACTTACATGCATTATGTTGTTTGCCATTCATTAAGAATTCTAGAATTTTTGCGGAAAAAAACATGATATTTTTTTTTACCTGTAAAAGGGGAATGATGCTCTATATTACACCCACATACAACTAGTCCATTAAAGTTTGATAAATTGTACAAATAACTCCAAAAGAAAAAGAAAAAAATTTGCCTCTACATACCCGCTGAATACGGGCGCTCTCGGCACTACATGATTCAATTGCTTAGTAAAGATTTCTACTTTTTCGTTCTCAAGAAGGCCCCGTAAATTCTTAAACATCTCTTTGTATTTACTCGTCCCATCTGTTTGTGGCCCTTAGCATTGAAAATTAACAAATTTAACAAACTGATGGTAACCCACTAAAAAAGAGAATAATAATAAATCAAAATGACCATACTTAATTTGCAGATTAAGCGGTTCCTTATTTTCTTCATTAAGGATCCATCGCATAATATTCATCGAGAAAAAAAAAAAAAAAACTTGGCAAGGTCATGTAATTTTACGTTTCCAAGTGTAGGAATTCTCTAACTTGGCAAGGTCCCTTGAAGAGGAAGAGCATTGAGCATCAGCCAGAATTGGGAAAGGTTTAGACTTGCCACAGTACAGCTTAGAAATGCCTCACCCGCAACGAATAGAAGAAAAGAAGAACAAACAATAATTCATCAATGTCATGCCACGAGGAACATTTGTTAATACACTCAGCAACGAAACAGAAACCAAATAGAAAAGTGATTTTGAAATTTGGTAAATTCAAGGGCCATCCTATCTGGAAGTGAAATAGCGATCAAGCAGGCAATTATAGATAGTAGAGAATCTTTAAACAGAGAAGTATACTTACTAGGTCACCTATACCACTAAATGTCGTGAACTAGTCTAATGACTATGATTGTCTATGTACATATACGTATATGATACGGTCGATACCCATACGATTTAATATGTCCCGAACCGATACCAAATACTAACCGATACCGACGTTTGGGATCTCTTTAATTTCAAGTCAATTCCATAGAAGAATTGAATGAAAAAGTCCACTCAGTAAGAGTGTAAAAACACATTAGGGTTGTAAAATCATGTAAATGAAAAAAAACATATTCAAGGGTGACTATTATTTCATTTCAATTTCAAAATTACTAAGAAAGGACACATAAAATACTTAAAAATATGCCTAAAAATATAATATATTTTTCTGAACTTTTAATAATTGATAAAAAAAAAAAAGTTATACTAGAAACTTTGTTACTCTGATATATCTGAAAACAATGATCCTGTCAATACCGTCGATGTTAATATTTGTAGAAGGCATCCAATACCGATTTTGATATGTAATAGTATATTTTGGAGTGTCTACGTGTCTGTCGGAATAATATACAATTTTATTTCTCAATCCTCGCCATAATTCTTCGACTCTCATCACAATTGTGGAGTTTTAGTACAATGCTAGAAAACTTAACATGGTATCAGACTAAAGTATACTCATGAATTCATCTCTTGGTTAAAATAGGCAATCAAATCTGGAGTTCTGATACATTCAAGACAAACATTCCATCTGAAGTTTTGATACAGTGATAAGACTTAAGGGGAAATAAGTGTATCGTGTCTAATACTTGAGTTGAGACTGATCATATTTTCATGAAGTAGGTGGGGTTTCTGGGCAAGTCTGTGGACTATTGTATTCATATAGCCAACCTGGATAAATGGGCGGCTCCAACAAAGGTACTGACCATCCTTCTCGATCAGTAGTTTTCAGAAGAAGCCCATGAGTCGAGATGGAGAAGAACGTGAACAGAGGCTTTCCTTCTTGAACTTTTGGTTTCAGATTATTATTCCGCTGCTTGGGTTTCAGATTATTTTTGAAATAAGAGCCACTCGGCATCGTGCTGGTGCTCTCTCCACGGAACTTCCCCACAGGTATGTATAGTTGACAAGCTTTAATATTATGGTACATATCGTAAATTAAAAAACTTACAGGTGGTGGACCGCCGGCGGCGGTGGTGGTGGTGGAGCCGGGAGAGGGAGAGGAAAGGAGAGGGGAGGGAAATGGAAAAGGAACCGGGAGAGGGAGAGGGAGAGGGAGGGGGAGAGGAAAGGAAATGAGAGGGGAGGGGAGGAGAGAGAGAAAGGAAAAGGAAAGGAAATGAACTGAACGGAAAGGAAAGGAGAGGGGAGGAATAGGAAAGTAGAAAAAAAAGGCATGGGAGGCATGGGTGGTTGGGCGGCGTGGGAGGAATGGATGGTATGGAGTGTTTTAAAATCCGGACCGGACCGGGCGGTTCAACCGGCTCATCTGTGAACCGGTTGTTTTCTGGTCCAGTTTTGTATTGAACCGGTTTAGTTTAAAAGTTAGTATTTTTGTAAAAAAATAATATCCATAAGGGATTAATTGGACCACTTAGATTAACCCAGTGGTTGAACCACTAGTTGAACCAACTGGTTGAACCAATTTAACCCAAACCAGTGCCTTGGCCGGGTCAACCGCTGGTCCGGTTTTTAAACATTAATATTAAAATTAAAATTAACATTAATATTAATATTAACATTAATATTAACATTAATATTAATATTTTTAAATATAGATTTTTTTTAAGGATAGATTTGATTATAGATTATTTTTTAGATTCGGAAGATAGATTATACATTAGATTTGTTTACGAAAAGATTTAGATGCAAATATTAATTTTATATTTGAATAGATTTGTTTTGAAAGATAAATTATTTGTTATATTTGTTTTTTAGGAAATATTTGGATTTCTTTTTTGCTGAGAAAGAAAAAACACTTATATTTCTTTCTTTTCTCTCCGCTAAGAATTTGTTTTTTTTAAATTATCCCGTAACTTTGTCTGTAAGTTATTCCCGTATAGGAAGGGGACTATATATATATATATATATATATATATATATATATATATATATATATATATATATATATATATATATATATATATATATATATATATATATATATATATATATATGTAGCTCCCCTTCCCATTTTTTTAAAAAATATTTTAATATTATTTTATTATCGATATTATCAAGGATGTTATTATGCAATATTATTTTATTATTAACTGGCTACATTATTATTGTGGTCATGGAGAATAAATTATTATTATTAGTTATTAATTGTCTACTATTTATCAAAGAATGTATATATAGATATGTGTGTACTTATATATAAAAACGTATATAAATATATGAGTATTGTATATATAAATGTATATAGAAATTTCGGTGTATGTATAGGTACATAAATTATATATCTATATGTGTGTGAATAAATGAATATACCTGTATTTATCTGTGTATATATAATATTATATATGTGCGTATATATATAGATAAATATAAGGGTAAATATCGTGTGTAAATATATATATAGATAATATACATATAAGAGTATTATATATTAATAAGTAATAGAATATAAGAAATAGATTATAAAAGAAAAAGAAGGTGAAGCAATAGCTTCCCTATCCCGAACCTGAAGCTCCACGAGCTCAGGCCGAGAATCTCATTCAACCCAGCAGGCCCACGTGAGACCCCCCCCCCCCCCCCCCAAACAGAGAGCAACTATATCTCTGAACCTAAGCTAACCGAGAAGTATATATATTATATATATATATATATATCTTATATATAGGGAGAGAAGCAATCCCGAGCCAAGCAACACCCGGCCTAAAACTAATGCTTGAACTGAATTGAATTGGAATTCAATTCCAACACATTTCAATATACATTAGTTGCAAGTTGTGCAACAACATACATGCCTGCACTCATACGTCAGCAGCAACGGGCCCACAGACCCAAACCCCCAAGTCTTTCCAAAACCATGTGAGTTTTCCTTTCCACGCATACAACAGCAGTAGCCCACAAAAGCCACAGCCCGAGCAAACTAACCCGACCCCCCTCCAGTTCGAACAACCGAACTTATATAAGTTCATAGATGAGAGAGAGAGAGAGAGATCGTCGAGAAACTCAAACCCTAACAAACCCAGCGGCGCGCCACCACCCACCTCCACGCGCGTGCACCCAGCCACCGCGCGCGCGCGGCAACGCCACCGTGAGCCGCCCAGGCAGGTCGGCCAGGCGCTGGGATCATCCGCGCACACACGCGCGTAAGGGCAGCAGTAGCGGTTGATGGAGCCGACTTCACGTCGACTTCCCCGCCACCACGCTTCGTCGTTTTCCGAGCCGTTTGCACCGGTATGTACTCTATATAACCGCCTTTGGATTCCTTCAATTAGATTTAATATTAGTACTTTAGGTTGTCCAAGAAATCGACTCAAAGTCGAGCAAATAACCCGTCCAAAACAGGACAGTAAACCGTCCCAAAGGCCCACCTTTCTAGG